>PVPY01001788.1:0-14132 GCA_002982035.1 Fusarium algeriense | reverse complement strand
TATTTTATATATCTTAAAGCGTTCCTTATATATAGTAGTTATAAGGGCTCTCTTAATATTAAAGTTAAAATTATAGTTAGTTATATAGGTTGAAGTGCTGCTCACATTCCATTAAAGACTCTATAAAGCAATCCCACTTAATCTCAGACCGTCCGCTCATTATAGAGACGTCGTCGCCCATGGCCAGCTCCCGGACGATCTAGGCGCGTGTGAACCAAGACCGTTGTAGGAGCTTGTTCACACCGCCCCAGCACTCATTGGCCGGGTCAGGGGGTGCAGGGTGGGTTATGGTTACACCTCGGCCTGTACCACTGCGGTTGCTAGGCAAACATAACGGCCTGTGAACTTCGGCCCTCCACTCGATCTCGGGGCCGGGCTCGTCCATACCGCCGTCGTAAAGGTCGACAGCCCTTCAGGCTCGTTGCCCCAGGCGTACGAGATGGCCCAGAAGCTGTTGTCGAGATTGCGGCCGTCAATATCAGGGACCTTAAGCGAGCCGCCTAGGGGCTTGCTGTCGTCATCCACGTGCTGCAGCTTCAGGAGACGGATCTGGCCAAGACCCACCGCGAGGCCGTCGTAATTGTTGCTCGTCTCAGCCGTCGAACTGACAGGCGCAAATATCTCGGCAAGCATGGTCGGCGTCGACTTGTCGATGCGCCCTGTGTAGTTGTGCACTGTTTCGATCGTGATTGCCGCATCCAAATGTAGCTACCACGGATCCGCGAACATGGCGATGGCTGGGTTGTCACACACTCGATACACTCACGCCAGGATATAGACGTCTACTGCGCCCGTTTGGCGCCTGAGATGCATCTTCTTGAGCTATACGACGGAATCCAATACCGCCACAAGTCAGCAATTTTTGTCCCAGAAGTTTGAATATGTTTTGTAACCTTTACCCTTTCATACTGCGGGACGGGTAGGTCAAAACGCATATCCAGTCCGTGCTTAGTGATGCATACTTCAATGTGTACAGTTATGCGTTCAGCAAGTGCGTCTGAGGGAATATGTTCGCAGCTGATTATAGCGACCCTAAGATGTCCGGCAGTATTCTCGATGGTGAATGTGGATGTGGACGTGGAGGGCTCCGCAATATATCTTGGAATGCCTCTTCGGGAGCGCAAAGGACTCGTCCAATGCCGCTTGGACTGGTAAAGGCCCTTGCCTAGGAAGGTTTCCAAGTATCTCGAGACCTACATATCATGAATTAGTAGTCACGAAAATGTATCAGAGAAATAGCAGAAAACAGGTGACAAAAGGAACGGTTCTTACACATAGCTCGCCAAAGTATTTTGTGTCTTCAGTGCCGTCGCCGTAGAAGATCGTCATTGGGGGTGGAACCGTCATCCAGCCTCTATCCATGTTCATGAAGCTCTGTTCTTGTTTCTGCGAGTGTGTACTTCGCGGCGGTAGATAAGACACTTCATGATCTCCCTTCTCGAAGTAGTGCGTCGAGGGAGTGGCAGAGGGAGACCTGCCCTTCTGACGACAGGGCAGTAGAGTCCTGCCACGGAAAGACGAGGTTCCTGAATTGATTGGGCTTTCCAATGTATCCTATGCAGCATTCTTTGTCGCGGGTTGACACGAAAAGGATGGCTCAGCTATGCCATCGGCCACATTGATGTCAGGAACTTTGGCTTCGTCCAGTATAGTCTCTGTGGTCTGATGTAGATGGCTCTGCTCTAATTCTGAAGGTTTCTTAAACCCGTGAGTCGACTCTACGCAGGGCCTGCCGCTGCCGGGATGCTGTTGCTCGTTTTCGGTCTTGTCTGGACAAGCCGTTCCTCTGTCTTGCTGGCTGCTCACTTCCCTAGTGGTAGAAATGCTATCGGGAAGCGTGGCATGTTCTTCATTCGCACATCAATTAAACTAACACACCAAACGGAGAAAAGAACCAGGGCCGAATTGGGTCTTGACGTACCTTGCCGTGGTCAGAATTTGAACCAGCCAAATTTCCCTTTACTCTGCTCGAAGTCGGCCTGAATTACCCCGTCGCTCCTCTGATCATCCGGGTTACCGCATCCTAGCCCCTCTCTTTGAAAATATTCCTCCCTACGTTCCAGGTCCCTTTCCAACAGAGCATGGGGAAGCATTCTGGTATGGACGGGATTTTTGATATTATAGTGAGCCAACAAGCTCTCCGCCAGGTGAAGAGAGAGGCGAGGGTCATTCAAGTCTTGGCGCAGGAGAAAGATCTTAAGGGTTCTAAGCATGCTCTTCTAGGCCGACTCGACCGGGCTCGCTCGCGCTCTCGACAGTCTGTCCGTCATGCGAACTTACTCTCCATTTTATTGTCATCTTTTCAGTTTCATACACTGCAACGACGCGAAGTTTCGACAGCGCTCCGTTTGCACCTGAATTATCCGACTGGGACTCGGGTAGTAGCCTTGACAAGGGCTGTTAGTACAGGATAGGCGACGTTAGAGCAAGGCACTTACTTGATAATCCATTTTAGCCTTTCCTGAAGGAATTTTGTGTATTTTTTTGAGAGGTTGCTCTCTTCCGGCGACTCGACTTTGGTTGCTACTTCAGACAACAGACGTGCCTTCAGCCCCAGCGCCTCGATTAATGGTTTCATGTTGTGGACTGTCTTTACATCGAACGCCAGGACGTTCGGCTTGCCTCTGAATGTCTTTTCAAAGTGCGGTCTGTCTGCTATGTAGAACCCGCCGCTTTCTGCAGTGCTGAGTGTGTCAAACCCCGACAGATTTGATATGCTCCTGATTGGGAAGATCGAACAGCTTTTCAGTTTGTCGGCATCTTCAAGACCTGATTTCTGTATGAGGTTGCTGACGGCGAGAGATATCTCTGCGATATATTGCAGCTTATCCTTTACATCAAATTTGACGGCTTCATTTATGAGAGTCTTGAGGTTGGCGTCTGGGAGTCGTAAGATGCTCCGGAATAACCTTTCCCGTTGTGGATATTACGCCTTCAGACGAGGAATTCTGAGGCACTGTTAAGATTTAGCCAAGGATCTCCATCCCCGGACTCCGCAAACACGAGGCGATGTTCTTGGAAAGCACATCTTATGAGAAGCTCCTCTTTGGCAGTTGGGCAAGCCTCGAGATACATATATATCTTGGAGACGAATATTGCATCCGCGGTCCTGGCGCCCTGACGCATCTGGATATCTTTGAGAAAGTGACTTGCCTCAAATCTCAAGGCGACTCCCAGGTGCTCCAGAAAGTCCCAGTTGCAGTTATCCGGCTCGGGAATGTCGAGAACTGGAATGGTAGTTCTCGGTTGGCAGTTTCCTCTTATGCCAAATATTGCCCGCCATACGTAATTTATAAGACCAAAGTATCGATTGGGTCTTCCTCCATCAAATTTCGACAGGTTGACTGCTGAGTCTCTGGGAGAATTGTCATCTCCCGGGTGAAGACTATCTCTAGGCAAGAGGGTCTTACTTAGCCGTGCGATAACCCCTTCTCGGCATCGTACTTCGATAGACGACAGCTTATCCCTCAAATTCTCTTGAGATTTAGCCCAAGCTGAGCGCTCACCATACGGTCTACCCTTTTCCACGATGAATTCGGAATAAATCTCCCAGTGCTCTCGTAATAGCAATAGCAGCTCTGAAGATTGGCAAGATCTGATAAGAATCCGGAAATCATCGGCCATCGTGAACGATACCTCGGGTTTATACGAGCTGGTAACCAGGGGGGGAATCGCCTGGATCTTCAGGTTCCGCATAAGCCATTCCTGCCAATGAGTCGAAGACATTTTGAGGTAGCGAGGGTGGAGGAACTTGGATTTGTCTTCGCCGAACATCTGAGCTGCAGTTTAAGGACCGTTGGTATTCAAGTACATGGTAGAGCCGAGATGACAAGATTTATCCTCTGCGACAAACCATAGATCGCAGTCCATACCGGCCGCAGGAGAACTCCATCCGGTATCGTAGAGAAAAGATACGTGCGAGACCAAGTCGTCGATATTGTCAATAGAGAGCTCCTTCTTGCGAAACTTTGCCTTCTCGTGTGCCTCAAAGATGAGGTTGTGTATGTTCTCGGCACAATATTCCTTCGTCTTTAACATAAGAAGCAAAAGATGTCGATTCTCATCCTGGTCAGCATCTGGATAGACTTCCAAGACCAGGATGCCCCTCGGAACATGTTGGCAGCCGCTGGAAGTGAGGCGAAATATTGACTTTTCTTCTCTGGAAGAGACCCACCGATTGTCGCGTAGCTGGATTACGGGTAAGCTTGAAATATCGCTGCGGAGATGGTCATCCTCCACAGCTAGACTGTGCAGGACTTTGAAGAGTTGCGAATGCCATTTCGGTGGCATCTGTTGAAATTCAGTTCGATTCTCTGATATGAAAGCCCTTAGATCATCAACGAAACCCTGGCTAGAGAGGGCGACGACTCCAAGGTGTTCAAGCTCGTATTTGCTGCTTGGAGGGTATTTGTGGGATAGATAGGTGAGCTTCGATCGGCCAACGGGGACGAAAGGCTTGCCTTCCGCATCAGCTAGTCTTTTTGGTACGAAGACAAGCTCCGGGGGCGTCATGAGCTTTCCCTCTCGAGATTCCAAGATCCGTTGATCAGACAAGAGGTCTATCGTGTCTTTTGCGAGATGTTGGAAAAAGCCTCCGGAATCTTGAGGCGGGAGATATCGAAACCAAGAGTACCGAAGCCCCCCAGAGTTCAGTCGTTGGATTGCGCTCAATATCGCGTGGGGAATTTGCTTTCGTATTGCCTGATTCCAAGGCGAGCTGGGGTCGATATCTTCGCGGTTTGCAGTGAGAATGAAGTCTGCATGTAGTGCGAACTAAGTCATAGTTTAGCATCTAGAGCGACGAAGATAGGCAACGGGTGTACATACCTTGAAACGATAGTCACGGATCGGCAGAAATGCATATACATCTTGGAAATAGGCGTCTTTCTCGGCTGGGATTTCGGATGGGAATGCGATTGATAGCGTTGATAACATGCTTCCCCCTCGCCGCTCAGGGATCTTTGGGACTGAGAAACCTGGTGATGGAAGACTCTGTACGCCATTGAGCGCCCCTCCTGTTGTAGACTGATAAAGTCTAAGTCATCTTCCTGATTTGGCTCGCGCATCAGACGAAGAGTGCATTTCAAGGTTCCACCTGCGCCGTGATTTATGGTAATTTTTCGTAGTTTCCGGAGGAACATGAGCAGTTTCGAATCCAGGGCTTGGATCTCCTCTTCGAGCCAGTTCATGTCGCAATTCGTAGACAGCTTCAAGAGAATTGAGGTGAAGCCAGGCCGCACTTCCTCTGGAAAGGTCCCCCATGCTGGCGTGATCCTTCCCAGCTTCTCGTATTTATCCAGCTTGAAAGAATAATAGCCCGACTTGATCCACACTACATCAGCATAATGGAAGATAGATTTGAAGCCGATTCCCTTCTGGCCGATCTGGCCCAACCCTGATTTGGAGCTGTTGCCGACGCTGCAGAGTGCCTTGGCGTTCTGCTTGCTGAAGCCGATCTCATTGCAGTCGATCCGGAGAGTTTTGTGGCTATACGTTATGTTTATAATTGGTTCGCATTCTCCATAGAAGATTTCTTCGACCCCAAGGCACCCCAGCTAAGCAGTTTTCTTCGTCACTGCCCTGGTTTTATTTGCAGGCGCTTCTGCCAGAATCGTCTATATAAATATGTCTCTTCGGTTTACAGTCTTTTTTCACTGCCAAATATCAACTTATCATTTCACAGCTACCTGCAACCCTTCAGTTTGATAAGCGCCGAGTAAGACGCTGCTCTTGTATTATCACGTCTGTCCAACTAAGCGTAGTCCAGATACCATTCTTCCTTCTTCCATTCTACGAGTGCCGCCTGTTTCAATACCGCTTTTCCTTGCTTCTATGTGGGTGATTGGCTTGGAATTTGTGCTTACTAAGGTACTGTTGGGCAGCAATCCGCAACTTTCATGCAGGAGGCCGTCCACTAATCGTCAGCTGACAACCATATTTTTTATACATCAAGTACAAGAGGGAATGGTGCCCTTGAAGCACAATTTTGCCTAATTTCCTTATTTGTAGTCTGGAATCTTGGAGTACTCAGACTCTTCCGGGGTAATCACTTCATTGATTCTGCGACGCCAACTCGAGGCATTTTGTAGGGATGCAAACACCAAAGGAATGGCAAGGAAAGATGCCATCCTCCACCATCGAACCAAACAGCTGGATGGAGCTTGTTGATTCGCTGCCAATTCGTACGTATAGACTACATCCTGGCCCTGTCGCCGAGAACTCTATTGGCAGCCATTCAGCGTATCTTCCAACCACTCAAGTTACAAACACTAATCACCAGTATGATCGTCTTGTTCAACAATCTGAATTGGGATCCGAAACGAAAGAGAATGCAATCCCAACTACATCCGAGTGCAGATTGATGATATCTAGAGCTCCGATTTGCGACGATAGGTATTCTAAAACATCATCATGTCATGACGATGACAGCGATGGCTCGGACTATTCTGTATCGTCTTCTTTGGTAGATGCGATGACACAGATTTGGAATGATGACTCACCGGAATTTTCATACAAGGTCGGGGCGAATGTCGAATGGTGTTCATCTCAACTGCCGAGCAAGACGCTTGATGTTGCCAGTGCTCAACCTACGCTAGCGAAAGAGCATAATGTCTTGCCATACTCAGCTCTTACAAGAAAAATGAGCACCATATGGCGTAAGTCCAGGGTTAAATCAAGGGGAAGTAATAAGAGGCGCTAACTACAAGTTAGCAAGCTGCTCAGCGGGTATGGACGATGCACCTCTAATTGTCAAGTGGGAGATGCATCGTATCGCACGCCATTGCTCCGTCGTATTGGAAAATACCTCAATGCAGTACTCTCCAGCTTGGGAAGACCAAAGCTTATTTCGAGATGCTCTGAAGGGAATGCGCTGTTTCTAGGGGAAAGTATTTCCAGAAGCGTGCGATACTTGAGTCTGGCTCAGAAACTTTGCCTATGATTTTCAATTTAATGAAGCTGTGTATTTCAAGGCTGTCCTTCGTTTGGATCTCAAAACTGGAGATGTGAGGCTCGACCTCGAACTTCCAACATTAGAGAAAAGCTGCAGACTCCGTCGGAAATTTGTTTCTAACAGATTTATCGATCTCCAGTTGCTAACCAGGAATCGATCCCACGCTGACAATCCAGACAAGGCAATAGCGAGGTGGCTAGTTCGCAGCCATCACGTGTTCCTTTCTCGCGAATGGACGGCGTTCTTTATTGATGATATCAAGCCAAAAAGCACAAACGCAACATCAGCATCTGGATTTACTGAAGAACGACAAGTAATTCTTTTTGCAGAACAAGGCCAAGGCCTCGACTCGTACGTGGTGAGCCCTACGATGCTTACTGAAGCCCAACCACCGGTCAGGGCAATATGTAACAGATCGACAATGTTAAATTGGCTCTTACAACTTGATGACAACTGGGGTCAGCCATACATGAAGCTCTTCCATCGTATCTCACAAGGTAATCTCAAGTCCTGGGTCGGTCTTGGTGGATCTTAAATGGAACCTCTGTATGCTGATCCAATTAGGATTGTCAAAAACAACCCCAACTATAGTACTTGATACAAACCAGCTGCGTAACTACTTGATCGATAAAGAATCACCTAATGGCAACATAATGAATGATGGAATCGGAAGAGTGTCTCTTGCTCTCATGAAAAAGGTGCAGCATGCCCTTGAACTTGATTACCTGCCAACAGCCATACAAGGCAGAATAGGCAGCGCCAAAGGAATCTGGGTCCTTGACATAGGAACTCAGCCGTCTGAGATATGGCTCGAAACATACCCTTCTCAAAGGAAGTGGGATTGCGATTGGAAAGACCCTCAGCACCGAACTCTAGAAGTCGTAGATCAATCTTCTGGATTGGAAATAGCACGTTTAAATCACCAGTTCATCTCGATTTTGGAAAATCAATCCGCCAACCGACGCCACACACGAGCAGCAATCGTCAAGCACATGAAGAATCATCTTCAACTAAGTCTGGACCGCGCTAAAGAAGCAATGAAACATCCTGAGCTATTTAGAAAGTGGATTCATGAGACTTCTCATCCCAGTTATGGCGGGAGGACCGAATCCTGGTTTTCTGGGGGGCTACCCAGGGGCTGGCCAGAACAAATGAGCTTCCTGTCAGATGGAGGATTTAGGCCCCTTCAGCTGAAGTTTTTGCACAACGTTACCTTCAGCCACATGGAGTCACAGTGGAAGAATACGAAAGACAAGATGCACATCAAAATTAGTCAATCGACCTGGGCGTTTATTGTAGTGGATTTCCAGCAAGTCCTAGGACCCGATGAGATCCAGTTATGTTTCTCAAGCCCTTTTGACGATGGTTTTGAACAACGTCACGACCTGGAAGGTTTCGATGTTGTTGTTGCGAGGTGTCCGGCGCATCTACCAAGCGATATCCAAAAGGTTAAGGCGGTTTTCAAGCCAGAGCTCCGCCACTTGAAAGATGTCATCGTGTTCCCTTGTACAGGGCGAGAGCCGCTTGCCGACAAACTCTCAGGAGGTGACTATGATGGTGATAGAGCTTGGATATGCTGGGACTCTGATATTGTCGACAACTTTCAAAACGCCAAAGTGACTCTTAAACCTCCGTTCAATGGGTTTTTCGAGGCAAACAATACTACAGTTGAACATCTTATCTCGACGCACGGCAAACGTCACTTTTTGGATCACTGGTTGGAAGAGGCGTTTGCGTTTCACCTTGCTCCCAAGCTTGTCGGCAAATGTACGAATTATAAGGAAAAGTTGTCGTACCACAAAAACAGTATCGAAGTTCCGTCTGTCATGAACATGAGCTGGCTTCTAAGTGCATTAGTTGACCAGACAAAGAGTGGGTTCATATTCAATGACAATGTCTTGCGACGATTTCAAAAGGAACACTGCGAAAATCGGATTTTTCTGGAGAAACCAGCGTACAAGAAGGATACTCTTGGGAGCCTTTCTGAACCGTGCCACATTCTTGATTTCCTCAAATTCACTATGCAGGAGATCATACAGCAAGGGCTGACCGACTTGCACCGCTACCGACCAAGCCAGAACGGTGATGGGGGCACATTGGAGCTGTCAACATTTGACGAAGATCTCGTTTCTTACTGGGATGAATTTGAAGCCGAAGCAAGGGATCTGATCCGTCAGGAGAATCTAGCGTCAAACTGGCTCTCAGATCTGCAGTCGAATATCAAAAGGGACATAGACACGTGCGCTTTATACTGGAGCGAAATAATGTCTGGCCCAGATGGAACAGATCATTTTTTGGTCAAAGTTGCCTCTGTATACCAAAGATGGGATTCAATATCGCCACAGGTTGCAATCAGGTCCGCCGCCGCAGAAACTGTAATCTGGACTCTCACCAGGCCGTCTACTCACTCGCAACTGCTAGGAACTTGGCGACTTCTCAAAGCAAGCCTAACTTTCAAGTTATACCATAGTTTCAAGCCCAAGTTCGTGTGGTATACTACAGGGCGTCAACTCCAGTTCATCAAATCTTCCAGGGCCAGGGCACCAATTCCAGTTGTACCAAGAACATATAAAATGCTGCGCCCAGACGGAAAGCGAATTACTCAGTCCTGTGTTAATGAAGACCGAGTACTAGCGGTAGAATACATCGACAACTGATAGAGGGAGATGTGCGACAAAATTGTAGTTTTGAGAGCGTAGCAGAAAGGGTAGACTGGTGTTCTGTCAGAAATATTAATAGTCTAAAGACTAGTATATAATAGCCGGATAAGAGCTTAAAACAAAGTTAGCTATTATAAGTCGCTCTAGGTACTACGGTATCTTGAGGCAGACTTCAAAATGCAATACACAGTCACATTTCCTCCTATTAAAGTGTTTACTAACTACTTATATATATATATATCGTAATACAGATAACTCCAAGCTTTGGAGATTGCTTTTCTCCTTTACATTGTTTCCAAGCTGCTTGATCAGGGTTGCTTGGAACCATCCACTATCATCTCATTCGTGATGGAAATTTCACTCAAGTTTAACCCGGGCCCTCCAGCTCCAGCTCCAGCTCCACTCTGCCCCGTGGGAGTTGACGTGTATTTGATACCACCTGGGTGGTACCGATCGGCTGCATGGCTCTCAAAGTCGGATACTAAGCCGCGACCACCATCTTCTGAAAAGGCCAGGTGGTGTGTTGAACTGGACTCGTCGTTGGGAGCACTCATGCTTATGGTATCGAGGCGAATGGACTGCTTCCTTTGACTGCGGCCGTATGAGTTTCCGTAGCTGTTTGAGCTTGCGCCAGTGACTGTTCTCGGGTTTGTGCATGTAAAGATGAAGTTACACGCTGGACGGATGACAGGGAGAGAAGCTGTAAAGTAATGTTAGTTATTCTATCTCACTTATACTGAGGTTCGAAAGCAAAACCTACCAGAAACATTAATAAGGTTCACCTCGACTGTTGCCCAAATAACGATTGTCACTATGTTCCACGTCAGATCTGGCGATGTATCGTCAAACACTCTAGCGGCAACAATCAATCGAATGCCGGCCGCACAAATACTTCAATTATTAGCTAGTCGATCAATTAGCATATATAGGAGAGGCCACTTACAAGAAACCGAACGTGAACATAATCATAATGCCAGCCTTTTGCAGAACAGGCAGCTGCAGCTTTCCAATCTCCCACATAGGCAGAACCAAGATAGCGATATCAATAATACCATGAACTAAAGTAGTGCCGAAGAAGAACTTTTTGTCCTCAATGGCGCAGTAGCCGCCGGCAGTAGAGTCCCAGAAAGCCTGCACGGGGACGCAGTGGAATATCCCCATAAAAATCTTGTAATAATTGTTAGATTAAATTCCTGGTCAAGAGGGTGGAGTACCTACACGGAAGATAATCCATGTTATAGAGCATCCAAATAGAATTTGAATCGGAAGTCTGATATTCGTAACCTGAAACATACGCCAGTACAGACTTAAGATAGAGACCTTGGCAAAGAAAAGGCCGAAAGCATAGAAAAGCTCAGCAACAAAGAGTACGAGCTTGCTTTCGTAGAGTGCTTTATCAAGCGTTATGCCTTTGACTTCCACAACATCCATGATATGAAGTCCAAGGCCGCGGCTGATCCCTTTCCAGTCTTGTTAGCCAATTGGTCAATCGACATGCGCTGGTGAACCTACAGTAAGGGATAATGATGATCCAACCAATGGAAATTGCCTGTAAGAATTAGCAATAGGGTTGCTTTACAAGTCAACGCAGTAGCAAAGACATACATAACCACAGAGCGCAAAGTAGTCATCCCATGACAGAGAATTTCTCTTAAGTCTGCGACTTAGCAGACGGAGTATTGTAATGATGGTCGCTGCCGCAAAAGTGACAAAGAGCACCACCCAGATATCAGTCTGTTTAGACTCCATTTTTGCCTCTGTGTATAAGATATCAGAAGGCTGCGTGGACTGGGTAAAACTCAAGCATAGAGAGCATCAACAGGAGGGGATTGAACAGATTATGTACAGAAGGCCACCTGAAGGTTTGTTAGTCCATGCCCCATCTTGCTAGGCAAGCAAGGGTCTGTAACCTTCTTCGTCTTTTGACTCTGAAAAATACGAAAATTAGAGGCAGTACTGAATATGTAGATCTCGGCGCTATTAGGTTAGTTTCTTATAGCGTCACCTTTTCATTGGATAACTCAAGTGCCGTAACAACAACCTTTATTGGTACTTGCCGCGCTAATGACTCAATAGTATAGGTATAATTACGTGGCGAAATTAACAAAGGAAAGATTTAAGTAGAGGTGCCAAGTGGACCACCAAAAGGAGGATAGAAACTATAGTGATCTTCGGTGCCGGTGTTATAACAAAGAGTTGCTAAAATTCTCGCATCCGCGCCATCGGTGACGATCATACTGTCGGGGATCTACAATGCCAAAGCCGAAAGGCTACTAGTGCGCGTTAAGGTTCTCTAACGGGTTTCATGAAGATCTTTGACTAGAGCTGAAGGGTGATACTAGTGACTAGAGCTAGTCCCTTCATGTCACTGTCACAACAGACTTGTCATCCTCTCCAAGAGAACCTGTCCTTGCAAGTTCAATAATTAACAGTCATAGCTTTTGTACTTTATTCCAGGCATCCCTGATTTGATAATAAAGATAAGGCTGCGCAGGTAGCGAAATGGCTTATGAATACAGGTCAAGCATTTGTCAAAAAAGCTAAAACTAATAGTGACATGCGAGTGGAGATTGTAGGTAGAAAAGTGTAGTAAACCGTCTGAACCTTAATTTTCTTCAAGCCCAATATTATCACGGAGTTTCCCGGTGGCTTCACAAGTGGCATGTCACCTGCCATCACTAGTAGCAACGACCATTTCTAATACAGTTACAGTACCCCTGACGGTGACATTTTCCCACTGCTTTATGGATAAACCAAGCTGTCGATCTCTATCGCCTGGTCTGCTTATTCCGAGAGCCGTTTACTTTGACGTTGAAGGAGGGAAGCTCGCTCCCTCTGTTCCATCCCCCCTTTTCACCACCGAGAAAATCAGGTCTAGCTTGCGGGACTAGCAGTGTATTGGCGACCTCCCCGGAAGTCCTACTTTTAGTTTTACCCCACTACATGGACTCGATATCCTATGTCACCATGGCAGATACGCGGCCGTTTTCCATCGGAGCGACCCAATATGGTGCCACGAAACGCCTTTAGTATATATTGAGGAGACTTAGCTCCTGATATGTTCAATCCCCCTACATCAGACTCGCTGGATTGAACGTGTTACTCAGACGTCATTGATGGGGTCATCGCGGAGGAGCACCAAGTCATCTTGGTTTCCAGGCTCAATCACCCCACAATCACTCAGTCCAAAACTCTCCGCAGTTAGAGACGTTGCCGCCCGCAAGGCGACAACCGTCGACATGCCGGCCTCAACCAGGAGCTCTAATTGATGGTGTAAAGCCTCTCCGTGGCGGACCCGAAACGGCGAAGCTCCCCCCCCCGTGCGAATCTGCCCCCACCAACACAAACACACCAGCAATTTCTAGACGCATAACTGACTCTTTGCAATGCTCGTACGATTCAGTCCCGATAAACTATCTCCTGCCCTTGATGACAGTCCACAGGAATAAGCGTTGAAGCAACAGTCGCACTATGACGCTCCAGCCCAGAGGCTTGCAGATAGTTTCCATCATGGTTAGGGTAGGGACGGATACATACTTGTCAGTCATTATGCGCGCCACAGACTCATCCTCAAGCGCCTTATCCCGCGGGAGTTGCGGGATGACGTCTGACTTTGCCGCAAGCGCCATTGTGAAGGGAATATATGTCACTGCATGGGTAATCACGAGCTTCCCTTGTTCATGGGTTACAGATACCAGGGCATCCAGCGTTGGCGGAAGGACCGCAATAACTTTGACGTAGTATGCACCCTTGGCGAGCCGGTCCCTCACAAAGCTCGAAGTATCTCCCGATACGGAAACAAGGGTTTCTGGAGGAATCGGGAGTAGCTTGTTGTGAAAACTCCCGGCACTGTCGCGGGAATACATGCGCTTCGGATGTCGGTAAGGCCTTCACGGCTACGTAGTTCGTGTAGCTTCTCTGGCCACCACTTCCCCATCCCCCAGGCTGTGATTACACCCCAGTCGGCCATTCGTTGCAGATGTCGTTGGCCTTCAAGGTGGACGTGCGAATCGATCAGTCCCGGAATGAGAACGCCGTTGGTACCGTCAATCCCCTGTGCTTCAGTAGCATCTGACACGATGACTCCGCCATCAATCACGACGTGGGCGTGGTGAGTTGCTCGCCATGGAAAACTCGAACATTCTTGACGGCTACTTTCTGAGCCGGCTTTGAAGCATTAGATATAGGATCTAACGGCCTAAAGAAATAGAGGTTATATTATTTAAACTTTTAAGAAAGAATTAAAAGCTAGAGGCTATTTAATATAGTTAAAAGCTATAAAAAAAATTTAAAAAAAATTAAGAATAAAATTAGTAAAAAAAACAGTTATATAAATTAAAAATAAATATTGTCACAGCTCGAGGCCAGGCTGGCCTACCCTAGTCCACTAACCAGGTGGACCCGGATCACGTGGCGATACGTTATCGCACAGACTTTGTTCACCGACCAGATAGTTCCTAAACGTAGCTCCTTGAGCTACGTCTTGTCAATAGAGCCTGACCTGCCTGCAGTGCCTATCC
>PVPY01001786.1:0-24905 GCA_002982035.1 Fusarium algeriense | reverse complement strand
CTCTTGGTCCCCTCGTTGCCTCCAAGCTTGAGAGCAAGTACGGCAAGAACGGTGTCTGGGTCCAGGGCGTTGGTGGTGCTTACCGCGCTACCATTGGTGATAACGCTCTTCCTCGTGGAACTTCTAGCGCTGCTATCCGTGAGATGCTGGGCCACTTCAACGACGCTAACCAGAAGTGTCCTGACGCTACCATTGTCGCTGGAGGCTACAGCCAGGGTGCTGCCCTCGCCGCCGCCAGTGTCACTGATGTCGACGCCGGTATTCGCGAGAAGATTGCCGGAGTTGTTCTCTTCGGCTACACCAAGAACCTCCAGAACCGTGGAAAGATCCCCAGCTACCCCGAGGACCGCACCAAGGTCTTCTGCAACGTCGGTGACCTTGTCTGCACTGGCTCTCTGATCGTCGCTGCTCCTCACTTGGCTTACCAGAGCGACGCCTCGGGTGCTGCTCCCGAGTTCTTGATCGAGAAGGCTGATGCTGCTGGAGCTGGCGCCGCCGCTTAAGCGAGTTGATGGAGGGAGGGAGAAGGACTAGGCTGGCCTGTTCTTGCTTTTTACGAGGCTTACGTTTTTCATTGTACTTGTTTGTATCTACTTCATGGAGGAATTTTGTGACCATGGACACTGAGAGACTCAATACGATAGCGCAATCGCATTGACTTGCAAAAACTGTTCCCGGAATCGTGAAATGCCGCGGTGAATCGCTTACCATAATTTCCTGACGCAAGATGACCGTTGAGAATGGATCATATTCGATATATCATATTCCAACATGGAGTCAATACGAGAAAGCCACATCGCAATTGGCGGTTTCGTCCCATGTTGGCCCCTGTATGTTGTATCGGAAGTGTCTGAGGTGCCGGCCAGGGGTTCCATGCTGCAGGGGTTGACATACACGCATTGCATATGCTAGGTCCTATGTGATGGTACAAATGACAGCGGGGGAATTGCCAAGTATGATAAGTACACTTCCAGGGAAATACTTGTCAGACATCTGTGTGAGATTTAAGCTAACCTGTGACAAAGCTCTCACATTGGAGGAATCAGCTTTTGTGTAGGATTATACACTTTTCTTCTTTATTAGCATCGCAACATCAGCAGTGGGGGTTACTGGAGGGTAGTAATATTTAATCTCTTGGCAAAAGCCACTGTAGCATTGAACCACTTCTCATTTTATATCGAATGATCGAGAGATTAGAGATTGGGTCGTATCCGTTAGCTGAAGGGTTTTGGGGGAAATAAGCTTAATCACAAGAGAGAACACCCCGAGGTGTCTTGGTACGAAGATTTGCGTTTCGAGAATAGTAGCGAGCTTTTGTATGGTCTATTTATAGAAGCTGTCTCAACATGCTGAGTCTATGATGTCTATACTTTATAATCTAGCCTCACTTCACCAGATAGCTAACCTTTGACTTTCCCTTGCTCCTCGCAATTTTCTTGACCGTCGTCTCACCACATAAGTCCGTAGTGTCTACATGCGTTCCACCACAAGGATAAACCTCTGCTCCAACAATCCTCACAACACGAAACTTGGTCTCTCCAGGCCCCAAGAAGCTGGCATCCGGGGTAAGTCGTTCGAGACCATTTTTGCGGAACTCTTCAGCATCCCACCAGTCGATCTCAACAGGCATCTTGGCCGCCAAGAACTCGTCGACCTTTTTCTGAATGGGCTCTTTCCACTTGCCTTCGATGAGGCCTTGGAATTCGCATGATGCTGAGTCGGGGAAGTGAGAGGCTTTCAACTCTTCGAAACCTTCGACTTTGTCACTGAGGAGATGGTTGACTGCTGAGCCCAGGACGTGACCGGCAGTATGGTATCGAGAGTAGAGAAGACGCTTTTCAACGTCGATCTCTTGGGAGACTTTGTGTCCTTCTGAGAACTTGTTGCCTGAGTCGAATCTTCCGAAATGCAAGACCTGGCCGTCGCGAACAGCATCCATTCGGGCAGACGCAACAGTGAATGAAGCTCCATCTTCGCTCGTCATCTTTCCAATATCCGAAGGTTGGCCTCCACCTTGCGGGTGAAAGATAGTCTCTTCCGTAACAACTGCATAATCCTCATCGGTGCCCTGCTTAAATAGCTCACGATTTTCGTCTTCCAGGCTGCTGAAAGGCCGAATTGCCGTGACTAATGTTTGAAGGGAGTAGAGTTTTGCATTGCGCTGAAAGGCCAGCACCGTTCGTGCTGCTGATGCCATGTTTGCAAGTGGGAGAGAGAATAGAAGATACTGGGAGAGATGGAAATATATGTGCGGATGAAGAGGAAATTAACTGATGAATCAACGAATGGGAACAAGAAGCGCTAAGCCAGTGGGGGTTAGTGCTTAGGTTGGTTTCAGTGAATCACAGGGCGTGCCTTTGCTGCTTATCCCTTATCTAATTGTTAGTGAAAGACGGCCTAACCTAGAGAAGAAGGTATTTGTGAATATTCCCTGCCTTACATCACTATTGGAAACAAAAAGTAGCAAAAAGAATAACTGATAATAAGGATTCAGTCTATACATTGCTCTAACAACGATTTGCATAAGTGAACGAGTTTCTATCTTCATGTTGTATGTATTTTGTATATAAATAAACCGGGACAGATGCTCGGACCAGTAACCCACCAGAGAGGTGTTAACCATTGAACACCGTCGCCAAATGCCGAAACAACGAGGCAACCTCTCACTAACATCAAAAGGATAACTGTATCCAGAATTTAGACAGCTACTTATCGGAATGTTACCGATCTTTTGGTGATGTTACTCGGAAATTACCCCGCATGGAAACTTCCGATAAAATTGGATGAACGCCATTGATGTTGCGAAACCACCAAGCATGGCGGGGTAGAAGGCTATTAAAAGCAATCGATCTACCATTAATCTGGGATGTTCCAACATGAGACAGTCTAGATGTTTGATCCTTGTGAGAGTTCCAAAATGATCGTGGATCTTTTACTTCAGCATCCATTGGCGTATCTGGCAGCTGCTGTGGCCGGGTTACTCGTTACTCAGCTCCTCGTCAATAAGTACGGAAATGGACTGAACGGAATCCCGGGCCCAGCATTGGCCCCTTTCACTGATCTCTGGCGTTTCCTCGACGTGTATCGAAGACGACCTGAAGTAACGCACATCGCTCTCCATGCAAAGTACGGCAGCGTCGTGAGACTGGGTCCCAACACGGTATCAATCTCAGACCCGACTGCTATACAGACAATCTACGCTCATAACTCAGGCTACACCAAGTCTGACTTTTAGTATGTGGACGGAATAATCTCTCGAATTGATCGAGCTGACAGATGGTAGCCCGGTTCAGCAGACTATCAACAAAAGTGGCAATCGACTCATCACCCTCTTCACTTCCCAAGACAAAAAGTTCCACTCGCAGCTTCGAAGAGCAGTCTCTAACGCTTACGCTATGAGCACCTTGGTTCAATTTGAACCTTTTGTTGATTCTACGACTACCGAGTTCTTCAAACAGCTAGACCAGCGGTATGCGAATCAGAATGAAGTCCTGGACTTTGGCACGTGGCTGCAGTACTATGCTTTTGATGTTATCGGCGAGTTGACATACTCTAAGCGACTTGGCTTTGTGGACCAAGGAAAGGATGTTGATAATATCATTGGAAATCTTGAATGGTTGCTCAACTACGCCGCTCCTGTACGTATATCAGGCCTAACTCTGTCTACTAAACTGATCATCATGTAGGTAGGGCAGTTGCCATTTCTTGATAGCTTACTGCTCAAGAATCCTTTGAGACTGCAGCTTACAAAATGGGGCTTTACAAACTCATCATCCCCAGTCGCCATATTTGCGCGTAATCGAATGCTCGCGCGTGTCGATCCCGAGAAGCTCAGCGACATGAAATTTGACCAAGATAAGGGACGTCGCGATTTTCTCTCGAGATTTCTGGAAGCCAACCAGAAAGACCCCGAGTTCATGAACAACGATAGAGTTCTCGCTTTGACCGTTGCAAATATGTTTGCAGGCTCTGATACAACGGCAATTTCTTTTCGTGCTATCTTTTACTACCTCATGAAGAACCCAGACGACATGAAGACTTTGATGGCTGAACTAGCAGAAGAAGAAAGAGAAGGCCGTTTTATGCGAGAGGATGGTCTCTTAAGCTGGAGTGAAGTTCGCCATCTTCCTTTTCTTAACGCCGTTGTCAAAGAAGCTCTTCGATGCCATCCTGCTGTAGGTCTCATGTTAGAGCGCGTTGTCCCCCCAGGAGGTCTTCAAGTTGATGGCCATCACATTCCGGGCGGTGCAATAGTGGGGGTTAATGCATGGGTTCTTCACCGGAACAAGGAAATATTTGGACAAGACGCTGATCGTTGGCGGCCGTCGCGTTGGATTGAAGCTTCGGCCGATCAGAAGAGACGTATGGAGAACTACATGTTTACCTTTGGAGCTGGTTCAAGGACTTGCATTGGTAAGAATATCAGTCTGCTGGAGATGTATAAGATGGTGCCTGCTCTTTTGCGGCGATACGAGGTAAGTCATAGTCTGATACTATGAAGGCGAACTGACCTTGCTCACTCCACCTAGCTCGAGTTCCCTTCGGCGGACAATACATGGCATTTGAATAACGGTAAGTGTCTTTCCACGAAGGAATTTATACTCGGTGTCTGAGGTTTGTGATCAAAGACCATCAATGCTGACGTGAATAAAGCGTGGTTTGTGAAACAGAGTAACTTTCATGTCCAGCTGAGACTCAAGAGCAAAGTGTCTTTTCTCCGGCATTAAAAATGATCAGCAGAACGCAAACAAAAAGCGACCGTCACGCTTTGTAATATTTCATGTGAAAATGCCCATTGACAAAGCGTGTATCGTTTCATTTCTATCGTCATTCATAAACCGTAAAATAAAAGGGTATCGTTTAAATAATCTTGCTTAACTTGTCATTCCTCTTCTCATCATCCCAAAAAACTCTTCCACAAATCCGATCCCACGTGCTGCCAACCCATCGGCGCACCTTTCATGCCCCATCGTGTCTTCATTTCGTTTAGAGTGACTGGGTGTATGAGTTCGTAAAGCTCGAGAATGGGATATCCGTACTTGGACTCTTTAAGTCCAGCGTTGAAGTCTTCATTGCCGATGCCAAAAGGCTCAGTCGGCACAGAACCTGGTTCATGGCGGGTGTTTGGTGGGATAACGGCGACATGTCTGAGAAACGTTTGGTTAGTTCTCTATCATTCCAACATTCTTTCAGTAGTGTTATTTGACATACGTGATTGATGAGCGGCCACCTCCACTGCCAGTTTCGTAAAGCCAAAGGCGAGAGACGCCGTCTTTTGGACGGTACTTGCGATACTCGTGATTCTTCTCTCGGCTGATGATATTCGCGAGGTGTTCAGGCTTGATAGCAAGTAAAACACCGGTCGAAACTAGGGGGGCGGGACGGGGACGTGGTATAGTTGCTTTTGGCTTGGTAGTCGCGCGTCGCTTCTTAGGAGCGACAGCCTTCCCTCGTTGACGTGCCATGGTTAAAGAAGGATGGCGCAAATGTAAGAGAGAGATGCTATTTTTGGAAAATAAAACAAAGCGGATCGTGTAGGAAAAAGCAGAAGATTAATGTGGGGGGGGTAGGCGCTGCTTTTATACAGTAGGGCCAAAACTCTTTAAGTTTTCTATGAACCACCAACCCCGCTGCTTTCCTGCAACACCAAACGTAAATATTCAATAGAGTATACACGAAATAACTTTTTGGGCTCCGCAAACCACTTTTCTACCTCCTTCCAGAGTCTATATAGCTTTCATAACTGACATCGTCCTCCGACTTCTTGAATTCTTGAAAACTTATCAAACCATGTGTCCCAAAAAGTATGGATTGTGTGAGGGCCATGATGCGGGCATTGAAACTCAATACTAGCTTCATAGTTGTTTGCCGAGTTTTGCCTTTCAATGTTATACTGATATTTGTTGAGCCGACCATGCTTTTCAGACAGGAAGCATCCTGTCACAGGGCATGCGGCCCGGAGGGCCAAAGTGCCGTACTTGGGAGAAAGCTGATGCCCCAGAACGGAGTGGTGCTTAGCCAAGTATTGGATAACCTGCGGCATAGTACGGTGGGAGAACATATCTTTCTGACATGTAACTGTGAAAGTAATATCCGCCAACATGGATAACAATCAAAGAACTTCATAGTAGTCCTCTACAAACTTGTTCAGCATCCCCGGAATGTCTCTCAAGGCCTTCTGATACTGTATCCCTTCAGTCTCGATAGACAGTTGGTTGAACTCCACCGAGACATCAGACAGGCCTTTATGGGACTGGACAGCCATTGCATGTATATGATCGCTGAGCTTGCGAGCGAGCCAGAATGCATAACGAAAAAACAACGAGGGTACCAACATGGGGAGAGTTATTTGGTTGTGCACCTATGTGTATAATGATAGGCTGAGATGGTACGACATTGCTAAACGAATTCCGCAAGAAGAGGGCGGTGATAAACGCTGTCGATGCCCTGTCTGCTGAGGAAGGAGGTTGATGGGCTAACAGGACTTCATCCCGGACGAGTGCTTCGATGACTGACTCAATGAGTCCTACTTGGAAAGCATAGGAGCCACTGCCGCGGGGATCATGGGCCATCCCATCATGGAATGATGTGAAGATAGGCCTGTCTGGTACCAGTGAGGCGACAAGTCTTTGGACATCTGACAAAATATCCTTCCTCAGGGCAGTTATAGGGTCGTACACTTCGGCCTTGGACTCAACGCCCTGAGGGGATCGATTTGATTCTGGGTCGTTTAGGAGCTTATTGACTGCCATTGGCAGGTCCTCCATTGCCATATACGTCGCCTGAGTGGCATGATGTTTCCCTTCTGGAAAAGCAAGATGACCCATTGCATAGAAATCTGTGTAGGGATTGGGAAGATTAAACTGCCAAGTAGTCTGTCGAGGGCTCAAAGACTAAGAAGAACAGGCCTATTCACTACGCAAGTCAATTACCTAGTTTAGGCGTGGTGACCCGATGGTAAAAGGGTATGCTTAAATAGGCAATTCCTGTTACATCCTTTAGTATATGGAAATTCTGCATCCTTGTATTGGGAAAAGGGCTGATCACAACGATTGAGATGCTGCAAAACGACATCTTCACCGGTAGGTAGTAGATGCAGTTATTTTCAAAGGTGAAATGGAACACCAAATGGGTCATATGATTCTCTTTCTCAGCTTGTACCTCGTCGGAGACAAGTGGAGTTACGATACAAGCTCACCGAACTGACATGTCCCGCGACGCGCCCCCTCATTTGTTCAATGGTTACTGTGTGAGGCAGCAGAGATGATCACTTTGCAACCCCACCATAGCTCTGGTGACCTGAAAGTCCAGGGCCGAAGGCCTGAAATGGCCACGACAAACGTAAGCCTGACATGGAAATCTCGGACACGTACTTATGATGCCTTGTTAGCGCAACGTTCTCCCCCACGGTGTTACGTGAGATCTGATCCGTAGCTCACCTATGTCTCCATGGTAGCCTAAGAAAGCGGTTCACATTTTCGTCTCTGACTACCGGAATTTTTTTTGCGAAGCTCTTCATTATATGTACCTCAAGTTCTTTCTGAATCCTATGAGAGAGGCTTGATGCTTAACTTTCTACAGGCTTTTTTCTTCTACAGGCCCTTCTTAGTCTGTACTTGCATTAAAAGACAGAAACGTCGAAGCCTGTCCTGCGGCCTCTTTGTCCTGAGAGATGTTGTTCTGCAACTTCTTGTTCTCCTCCACGAGCTTATCAGCAACATCCTCACCCTGCGCTTGCTGGGCCTCAAGCTTGAGAATAGTAGCTGTCAACTTCAAGACCTTGTTCTTGATCTTTCCGCGCTGGATGAATATTAGCTTTGCAAGATCTCAACCATCAATCGTCAAACTTACCTGAAGAGCATCGGCTGCTTCACCAGATGCTGCCTCAATAGCGGGATTGAACGCATCAGTCTCAGCATCATTCGCAATCTGGTTGACACTATCCAAAAAGTCCAAGTCAGACTTCTCAACCGTTGATAGGTCAGTAGGTAGACCGCCGAGCTTTTGTAGAGCCTCTTGCTGGGCGTTGCCTGCAGTGCCACCGCTGATAGAAAGATCGTCGTATGTTGACTGACTGAAGACAGCACGCTTACTGATGGGGCTGGCGATAGCGGTGACCGCGAAGCCAAGAAAGAATGAGGTGAACTTCATGTTGGCGTTTGAGATATGTGATGATACAACGGATGGGGACGAAAGAGAAGAATGATGGACGGAATGACAGAAACAAGGGCGTGGATGTAAGAGAATGAACGGTACAGACCAGCTGTGAGAAGTGAATTGAGTTTGTGATATTAAGACTGATAGTTAAATAAGTGGCAGTGTTGGCGAGTCTTGTATGCGACATAAACATCATAAAGAGATTCTTATTGGCGCTAAACGCAGACCTGGCGACTATGAGACGGGTTTTACGGAGTATTTCGACGCTTCATCTTCAGGATGCACCTATTATGGGATGTAAGCGCCATAATCAAACATTGCATCCTCGTTGGTGATCATACTCCCGTGGCGAGGTGAAGAATTACAGACCGGATGAGAGGTCACCCGAGAGCACCCTAGCGAGTATTTACTACAAATTTTCGGATGGCAGAAACGCCAAACGTCAGATCTGAACCAATGTTGCAATTGATCCATGGCATTGCCCCCTCTTTACAGTGGGAACAAGCTTACCCCTAACTGTCGCGCCTGGTTTCACCTTGCCTCAGATTACAATTGAGACGACCTTAGTGCCTCAAACCTGTTCCTTGAGTTCATCTCAGGTCCAAAAAGCGTTCTAGGTTAAAGTAAATGGTTAAGCAGTTATATATAATGCTGAATGTCGAACCTCGACGATTGAGCTAAGGCATACCATCGAGGTTATGTATGCAGGTATGATGGCCCCAGTGTTCGAAGCTGGCAATTGTATACATCGAAGGCGTGCCGAAAATTGAGTAAGAAATTGATGAAGATGCTCATTCTGCTGGCGCCATTCCGGAACGGTCTGTCTGGGACCCCAATACTTGACGGCCGCTGGAAAGAGTAAAGAATGACCAAGATAGCGATCTTAACGATAGAGCGAGAAATTAATGGAGGAATTGGGAAAAGGGGAAAAGAATGAAGGAATAATTCATAGAATAATTGTTCCTGAAGTGTGATGTGAACCATCGGGGATGCTAACGTCAGAGCCGTTGAATTGTCGGAGATGCGGACGACTTTTACACAGAAATCCGATGACGCGTGGCTCGGGATTACGCTCAATTACCGCAATGAATCCTTCCACTCTACTCCATCCATGTAAGACGGATAAATAAGCTTAAAAGGCAATACAAGAACCCCATCGGATAATTTTTTATTGGACAGTATGTTTGTAATCCTGATGATCGGCAAGTCGAGGCTGTGATACACTCAATCTGCAGCCACTAATTGCCATGGCGATGATGAATATGCTGCGCCGCCAGAGGCCAGAGGCTGCAGGCACTGACATGGTTTCGAAGGATTGTAATCATGATAATAGTCAGCATATCCGTTGTCAATCATGTATAAAGCCGCCTCATCGCCATCCGAAAGTTGGCGAACCAATCTACAAAGCAAAGAACAACACTAGCAACGAGACATCATGAAACTAGCATCTTTGAGCATTCTTGCCGGGCTGGCGACTGCACTGCCCGCGAGCCATACAGCTGAATATGAATTCGTAATCATTGGATCCGGCCCAGGAGGAGGAACTCTGGCGTATGTATTCCGCTCTTGACATAGGCTCTCACTCACAGCGACTATAGTGCCAATCTTGCTCGCGCCGGCCATTCCGTCTTCTTGATAGAAGCTGGTGGTGATCAAGGAAACACAACGCTTCAGCGTATGCCAGCCATGTAAGTTCACCAAGGCATTCTCGATCTTGACACGAGCTAACATTTTACAGGGCAGATCAAGTCTCTGAGCACCCAAGCATGTCCTGGTCCTTCTACGTGAACCATTATCAAAACGAGACTCAGGCTCGTCGAGACTCTAAGTATGCATATAGGCTTTCCAACGGCACCCTCTGGTCTGGCCTCGACCCTCCCGAGGATGCCGAGCCGTAAGTCCTCGCTGTTCTGTCTCAAGACTCGTTCTGACCTCATAGACTCGGAATACTATACCCTCGAGGTGCTACACTTGGAGGCTCTGCCCAGCTCAACGCTATGAACTTTGCCTTGCCTCCTGACAATGATTGGGACGATATTGCTGCTCTTACTGGCGATGATTCGTGGAGATCTGACAAGATGAGGGAACTTTTCATCAAGATTGAGAACTGCACTTATGCCCCCGAGGGAAGTCCGGGGCACGGCTTTGATGGGTTCATCCAAGTAAGCCTTCGGATACACGAAGTTGAGAACTCCGCTAATAAACGCCGTAGAGTAACCGAAACAACATCTCCTACATCACCGATCGTCCAGGCGTCGTTCAGTCTTTGAAGCGCGCATTTGAGCAAACTGAAGGACTTCAAGTCAACGATTCTGCTGAAGTTGGCAGACTCATGCAACGAGACATCAACAGACTCGACAAAGACCGGTACTCGCCTGGTATTTACCAAATTCCGTTACACATAGACAGCCTACGACAACGGCATGGTGCATGGCGATATTTACATGAGACACTTACTGCCAAGTCAGCAAATAGCTCCGCTAGATACCCTTTGACCGTCAGCACTCATTCCTTGGCTACTCGAGTGCTGTTCAAAGATGGCAGAAACGGTAAGCCGCGGGCCTACGGCGTAGAGTACCTCAAAGGAGAGGGGCTATACTCAGCCGACAAACGCTATGATGAGTCTGAATCAGGCCGGTTGGTCAACGTCACTGCGTCAAGAGAAGTCATTGTCGCTGGCGGTACTTTCAACACTCCTCAAATCCTCAAGCTCAGTGGTATTGGTCCACGAAAGGAACTGGAAGGTCTTGATATTCCCGTTATTGTGGATCTCCCAGCAGTGGTAAGTCTCCAGCCAAAGATCCAAGTCCAGAACTGACAGTTACAGGGCAAATACCTGCAAGACAACTATGAAGGAGGTGTAACCGTCGAAGCTTCTGTGCGCTGGGAGAACAATCCTTTTGAGAACTGCACGTTCACTCTACAAGCCAACGATACATGTTATCAAGAATGGAGCCAATCTCATACCGGAGCTTATGGTGAAGGGGCGGCACCGATCTCACTTCTCTACCGATCCAGCGTCAGTGAGACAAACGACACAGATTTGTATCTCTTCGGAGCCGCAGGCACTGTATTCAAGGGATACTTCCCAGGCTACTCGACCTGGCAAGCTCCTCCGACCTCATGGTTCTGGTCCATCGTCAAGATGCAGACAGGTAACCAGGCCGGTACCATAACTCTGCGCTCAAAGGACCCTAGACAAGCACCCGAGATCAACTTCAATTACTTCTCTGAGAATGGAGACAGAGATCTTCAGGCTATTCAAGAAGGTGTTGAGCATACCATGCGCATTTTTAACGCCACGGGTGAGCCATATGCTCCGTTCAAGGTTGTTGAGCCTCGGCCGGGCGTGAGTATACGACAGGGTATCATGGATGATGCTTTTAGTCACCATGCAACTTCGTCGTGTCGTATGGGGCCTGCTGGCGATAGAAACTACTGTGTGGACTCTGAGTTCAAGGTCAATGGTGTCGATGGGCTTCGCGTTGTGGATGCCTCGATCTTCCCTCGCACGCCAGGAGGATTTCCCGTCGCGCCAACCTTTATGATCAGTCAGAAGGCATTTGGAATCATACAGAGAGCTATGAGAGAATAGGCCAATATTGAGAGGATAGAATGATGCTTTTAAGCTCAGATAGTTGTCTATCTTCGCGACAAGTATTTCTGGGGCGGTGGAGAGTCTGCATGATTCAGAGGCTATCGAATACTAGACACTTTTATAGTACAGTATATAGGGGAGGAAACAAAACTTAGGACTATAATCCTAAATGATAAAAAGACTTAGGTAAACTTATATTAAGTTAGAACGCTTTTTAGGCGAGTTTATTTTTTCCATCCTGGCTTAACGTCCAAAGTCTTCTTGCCCCTCGACGAGTATCAAATATTCTTCCAGGGCACATTCCACTCTCGTCTGATCAATATTTCTTGAAAATCTTCTGGTACTTTGAAAGTGTTTTCTTATTTCCCACCCAAGAACTCTTCGCATCATCCACTGCATCAATATGCTCTCCGATGTAGGTAGCCACCATTCCATTTCCATGAGCTGACTTGTCAATGAAGACATGCTCATCAGGCTCAACCACATTGACATAGTAAGGATGAGAGAACATATCAGTCAAGACATCAGCAGACTCGTAAAGAAACATGGCGATCCCGTCGAAGTCCACCAGGTCATTCGAGACTGGTTCAGTCGCGCCAGCGTTGGTGGGGACAATCTTTCCTGCGACTCGGACCTGAGGCGAATGTCAGTTGACTACACCACAACAAAGAGTCGCTGCATAAAGAGCGATTAAAATGTGGTGACCAACCTGTTGATATCGGGCTATACCAAAATGAGTTGCCAGCGGGGTAACTTTGGGAGCGTGTTGGGTATCCCAGTAATTCCAGAATTCTTCAAGTGTCATGTTGGGATGCCTCTTGACATAGGTGATCATTTGGAGGAAACCAGTGTTGGATGAAGGGACCTTGGCCGTTGCAAGCACATTGCCAGAAAAGGCCGTGAAGAGATAGAGTAGCGAAGCCAGTTGGTTCATAATGTGGATGTTGGTAAATGATAGTGATACAGAGCTGAAAAGGCGATTGGAAGGAGACTACAACGAACCATCCCTCTGTATTTCGGAGGGGAGATATTTATGAGAGAGAGGAACCAACGGCCCAGATGTGAGCAGAATGTGATCTGTGAGAAAAAAAACTTGGTATTGGGGGCCGAATTCCTTCGACCAACCATTGACTGACAACGTGATGAGCTAGTATGTTCGGCTCGAGACCGCCCTGCAAGTTCCCGACTCGCCCCATCGGGAAAGCAAATTCATGTTCTGCTACCTTTTTCGAAGCGTCACGTATGTCTCAATGGGTTGCTGTTGGAAGAGCCAACGAGCTAATTGGAGCTGTTCTGAGTTCTATTGACCACAGTTTCAGGACACATCACCTGAACAAACAATTGAGACATTCGGGTGATAGGCTTGATTTATCACCACTATCACCAACAAGCATGACGATGCCCGAAAGTGACGGTACGTGGATTGGATGCTTCCCGAGAAACACCGATTGATGCACTTGTCAGCCACTGGGGCAGCGTTGGGAGTATTTCCACAATAGGCAGAGTCAACAATTTCAGTTGGCTCTACAGTCACTCGTCTTGCCAACTGTTTGCTCGCAGTGGCGTTTACCACCTCACTAGCTCTACAAACTGTTCCGAAATCTACAACGCGAAGGATGAGGCTCTTCTTCAGTTGAATAGCTGTAAACCAACAAGCAGTAAGCAGACCACATTAATTATACAAATATCAGAGAATAGATCGTCCTTGAAAATGGATCGATCATATTTGACTTGCCTTCTTAACCCGTCACCAATGGCATGACGACATTTCTACCGCCACCAGAAGGATACATTATTAACTTCAACAATCCACAACAACAAGATGCATTGGAGCACTTTCTCATATTTAGCATTTTGGGATGTCTGGCTGCTTTTTGCCTTGCGCAGAGACTATACGTAGAGCATTTTATAACGCGAGGGCTGAAGATTGACGATGGTAAGTGACTTGTGATCAGGACGAACATGCAGCTAACTTTGTATTTAGTTTTGATTACATTAGCTTGGGTAAGGTATCAGAATACCAAAGGAGTTTCTGTTTTATGAAATGATAACATGGTGTGCGCTCAAGCTCTGTTCTCTTGTCATGCAATCCGCTCAAATATGTGAGTTCGTTACAAGGTCGATTCGCTCCTAATTTCAGATACTAACCTACCGAGGGTCAATATCCATCGGAGGACTATGCCATCATGCATGGGAAATGTCGATTGACGTCTTCAAGAAACATATGCTCGTATGTTTCCCCTCGTCATGGATGCCGTGCTCTTCTAAACACCTCATAGAGCTCTTACATCGCCGCTCCAGCCTTCATCTTATGCAACGGCCTCACTAAAAGCTCCTTTTGACGTTCTATCTCCAAGTTTCTCCACAAAGATGGTTTATAATAGCGATCTTTGCAACAGTTGTTTTCGTCGCGTTGTACACAGTAATTATCGCCAGCTTATTGCTGTTCGGATGTCAACCTGGAGAGACGACATGGGATCCGTACTTATTCTCAAGAGGGAAGTGCATTGACCATGCTGTTATGTATATCCTCATTGCGGTTGTCAATATTATCTCAGAAGTCATCCTCATCGCTATTCCTATACCAATGATGGTCCGTTTAAAGATGCCGCTGGGGCAGAAGGTTGGGCTAGACATCATGCTTGGTATTGCGACGATGTAAGTAAAACGACGAGCTACACCATTGGTAACTAACAACAGGCGGAACTGTCACGACTTCTATCATTCGCATGATTTATCTACCTTTGCCCTTGGATCGCTGCTCCAGCAAATGTCTGGTCATTCGTTGAAGTCAGCCTGTTCATCATCTGCGGCTGCATGCCAACTTTCCGGAAGTTCTTCAAACGCTTCGCACCCAAGTGGGTGAAGACTCCAAGCGACTCAACCAGCTCTGAGCCTCCACCAAACACCCCACAGAAACAAGGTATATAGGAAGAAGCATACGGGGTACTCGCAATTTGACACAAGCTGTTCTACAGAGTCAGCAATTTACCCCGATTCCGTGGGCCGGACTACTCGAGTGATGACTGGAAGTATCTTCAGTGGAGGAGTAGGAAATACGTTGGATAATACAAGCGAGGAAGCAATACTACAGAAGAGTAAAATTGTGTACAAGAAATCATAAAAGATCTCGCATAGCCAGTAGAACAAAAGAAATAGTCCGTACTTTGAGCTTTGCTACTGAATATATTAATTTGACCAATGTTTTTATAAGCGAAATAGCGTATAAATTATGTAGTGCCCTCATCAGCAACGTTGCTACGGTGTTGGTCGTGCTTCGCGTTGCACAAACTCCTAAAAAAGTGAGCAAACATGACGATCATTAACCGATCCCGATTCCCTGACGTCAACGTCACTGTCAAAGCAAGGGCGCACCCAGAGCTTATATCCGTCCAAAACCCAATTCCCCCTTCTCAATTGCTTTTACCGCCTAACCGTAATTGTTCAGCCTACTCAATCAATCGCTCTTACAGACTAATTGCTGTTAGAGATTACACGCGAAAATGTCGTCTTCTTCAGAGACTGCTTATGCGATGGAGTCGCTGCAAGAGAATGAGCGGCGTGGGACTGATAGTCCGCCGGACACTGAACGGCAAGAAGATGTTTCTGCGCCACCGACAGATTCTCTCCCGCCTACTGATCGCGGAAAGGATGCGTATCTGACTTTGATGTGCTGTACAATGGCACAGTTGCCAATCTGGGGTGCGTATGCCATACGCCTGAGTTTGCTGCTCTCTAACATTGCGCAGGCTACTCAGTCTCATTCGGCATTTTCCAAGAATACTACAGCCGTCCAGGCTCCCCCATCAGCACAGCATCATCCGGCACAATCGCCACCATCGGAGCATTACAACAAGGTGTAATGTATCTCATGATGCCGCTTGCTTTTCTCGTACTCACACGGTATCCGCGTCTCCGTCACCTTTGCGGGCCGCTTGGGCTCGCTGTGACGGTTGCTAGTCTTACAGCATCCGCGTTTGTTAATACCATTGCGGGGCTTATTGCTACGCAGGGTGCGCTGTATTCTATTGGTTGTGGGCTTTTGTTTTGTCCGATTTCACATTATATGAATGAGTGGTTTGTTGAGAGGAAGGGAATGGCGCTGGGGGTTATGTGGGCAGGGAAATCAGGAACAGGTACATGCTCTGACTTCTTCCTTGAGGATGGATGCTAACAAGATGAAGGTATTGCTATGCCGTTTGTGTTTGACGCTCTGCTGCGGCGGATTGGGCTTCGGGCAACTCTCCTAGCCTGGGCTGGTGCATCGGCAGCAATGACTCTCCCGACGCTCGTGTTCATCAAACCAAGGATCCCACTTCACACTCAAGCCCAGGTACAACCATTGTCCTTCCGTTTTCTCCGGCATACATCTTTTTGGATGATGCAAGCAGGCGTGATTATACAGTCACTGGGATATCTCATGCCGAGCACGTATTTGGCGAGCTATGCGTCGACAATTGGTCTGCCTAGTATCACCGGACCAATCCTCCTCGCGCTGTTCTCTGTAGCATCCGTGCCCGGCGGTATTGTACACGGCATGCTCGGAGACAAATTTTCAGCAACAAAAGCCGTTACAATCGCATCAGTGGGAAGTGCGCTTCCAATCTGGCTTCTATGGGGTCTCTCGCTCGACCTCGCCAACTTGGTGGTATTTGTCATTCTCTATGGTTTCTTCGCAGGTGGTTTCAGCTCAACATGGTCCAATATGTCAACCGACATTCAAAAAGATGACTCTGCGGCTGATTCAGCTCTTATTTTCGGCATGTTGATGGGCGGACGAGGTGTCGGTTTTGTCAGTGCCGGGCCATTAAGCGGCGCTTTGTTACAAGCAAAAGCGCGCTTGTCCGACGAAGCACTTGGCTACGCGACACAGTATGGACCTATGATTATATGTACAGGTGTAACTGCTGTATTTGGGGCTTGGGCGCCCATGTGGAAGGGTATGCGAGTTGCTCTGGGAACATGCAAAGGTCGCTGAAGTTGTTTCATCCATGTTTGAAATGGTGAGCTTGTGCGGGGCGATGAAGATAACGGGGTCAACTCAATACCTCGGTCAACAACAGCGATCACCTTGAGCGACAACAGGGTTCAGCTTTGAGGGGAAAACATGGGCTTAGCCGGACTTAGGCTCGGCTTTAGTGTAAGCGTTTATCTTGATGTCATAAGCAATCGGTAAATCGAGCGGTAAAAACAGCAGCAATATAAGCACTTAAAAAGAACCCCGATGACACCAATCCCAATAGGCAACTCAAAAAGTACCTAAACCGAAAACTCCTCTGAGAAAAAAAAAACACGCAGTAGGCGTCATTGAAGCCTGAAAAATGACTGTTCACCGAACAAAGGACCCGCTATTGAATTAATAATACTAACGCCCCAATGACAAGACGTTAAGCTGTTTGAGGCTGGGATAGTTCGAACATTGTGTCTCCTGATTGGTTTGGCAATGAGAGTTGCTACGCTAAATTGCCGTCAGTTGTTTGCGTGGAGCCATCATCGTTGTATCAACCATATCAATACCCCTCATTTCGCTTGGACCATCCAGAATGACATCAATTCCATTTATATAAGAAAACTCCCCTCCTTCTACCATCAAACTTTCATCCCCCATCACTTCATTCTTCTGATTACTCGCCAAAATGCCTGTTGAAACCGCCTACGACCCCAAGGACATGCTGTTCCGTCACCTGGGACCTACTGGTCTCAAGGTCAGTGTCTTCAGTCTTGGTGGCTGGTTGACATACGGCGGTACTCAAAAGGGTGATATCGTCAAGCAGATTCTCAAGACGGCTTGGGACCACGGTGTTAACACTTTTGACACCGCTGAGGTTTACGCCAATGGCGAATCTGAGATTGAGATGGGCCGTGCCCTCAAGGAGCTCGGCTGGCCTCGTGATGAGTAATTAACCCCCGAGTCTTCAACCACGATCTTTACTGACATGTTTAGGTACGTCCTCACCACAAAAGTCTTCTTCGGTACTGGCCGCAAGGAGCCCAACACCCGAGGTCTCAGCCGCAAGCACGTCGTCGAGGGTCTCAAGAGCTCTCTCAAGCGTCTTGAGCAGCCTTATGTCGATGTTGTCTTTGCTCATCGTCCTGACTACGCTACTCCCATGAAGGAGATTGTTGAGGGATTTACCCAGGTCATTCGCAACTTGAACCTTGCTTATTACTGGGGTACTTCTGAGTGGACTGCTGCTCAGATTACCGAGGCTACTCACATTGCTGAGCGCTACAACCTGATTGCTCCTGGTAAGTCTATTGATATCGGAATGCTATGATGAGTGCTAACTGTGATTCAGTTGTTGAGCAACCTCAGTACAACGCTTTCCACCGTGAGCGCTTCGAGGTCGAGTACGCTCCCCTCTTCAACCAATTCCAGTACGGAACCACAATCTGGTCCCCTCTCGCCTCCGGTCTCCTAACCGGCAAGTACAACAACGGTATCCCCGAAGACTCACGCTTCGCCACCAACAAGGCCTTCTTCGAGGGCACAGTCAACGAGCTTCAAACCGAAGCCGGCAAGGCCAAGATCGAAAAGGTCAAGAAGCTCTCTGAAGTCGCTGAGCGTCTTGGCGGAAACGTCGCTCAGCTTTCTCTCGCCTGGGCTCTCAAGAACCCCAACGTCAGCACTGTAATTCTTGGCGCCACAAAGGTTGAGCAGCTTGAGGATAACTTTAAGGCGCTTGAGATTTTCAAGAAGCTTGATGATAAGGTTTTGGAGGAGATTGAGAAGATTCTTGATAACAAGCCTAAGCCTGCTCCCACTTATAACCGTGAGAGGTAAAGAAAAGTTTTGGTATGGTCTAGCTAGATATGAATAATAGATCAATAATGACAGAACATATGACATTTGAGATTTTCGCGAGCAGTGACGTGATTGATGAGTTAATCATCTTTGGTACCACAAAAAACTGTTATCGTCAGGGATTGATTGGACAGTGCAGCTTCATGACATACGCTACGCGCAGGGTCTGTCGCGTCACCTTCAACTCTACAAACCATATCGCGAACATGTTTGAAAGACTACCCCAGGAACTGCTGAACTTCATCATTAGTGAGGTGAGATTATTCTTGTGGACCTCAAACTGCGGAATCTCACAATCCATCACCCTAGATATCCACCAAGGACGTCAAGAACCTTTCTCAGACCTCAAAACACTTTCATTCTGCGACTCTTTATACTCTCTGGGAGTCCGTGGTGATACCAGGATGGAGCAAAGATGACACTTACGTCATCAATATCGATGGATTTCCTCTCAGTCACATGATTTACACCAAGAATATCAGCCTACGCTTCACTACTGAGCACGATGCACGAGCTTGTCTGTACAATCGAGGAGTAAGACTGCAGTCTTCTCGTAAAGCAGACGTTGAAAGCATTACCAACATGCAAACGTCTTTCGAAACTTTCAAGGACAAGTTTATTGAACTTCTCGAAAAATATGATGATCGGCAGTTGAGTTCATTCAGGTCTGTCGTTAGACTGCTAAAATTAAGCGGACGAAGCTGACGTGACGATATCAAGCTGGGATTTAGGAACCTGCATACCCGCTCCCATTCTGGGAAGCAACGGCATCATAACACGGAAACAATCTAGAATTACCACGTTAAAGTTGACAACGCATCCCTTCTGTAGAGGCTACGACTCTCGGGAACCGGGAATCGACTTATCGGCCTTCCGTCAACTTCACAACCTCAGTTGGAGGGGTCTAACCTCTGATAACCTCAAAGCATTTGCTGCCGCTTTGAAGAACAACAAAGCGCATCTGCAAACTTTGGAACTTGACCTCGTCGACTGGCAGTATATGCGAATGTCACTAGGCTATCAGAACGACGACCAGAGGATACACAGACTGAGAGCAAGAGACGGCATGGCGATAGCTGTTTTTGGTCTTGATACACGCTTTCCTCGTATCGCATTCCCAAACTTACATACACTGGTTCTCAGTCATGTTCCTCTAACAGCAACCCTGGCACACGCTTTTGACTTCGAGACGCTTCGATCTCTGACAATACGCCTCTGCCCCCAATGGTACGACTTCGTGATAGCAATGATCAGCCGCCAAGTAAAGTTAAAGAAGCTAGAAATCCAGGAACTCTGGCCAAAGAATGATAACGAGTATGAAACTTACGACCAGGATCCAGTTGAAGCCTTCGTCAACTCTTTCGGAGGCCTAGAGGAATGCTATCTTGATCAAGTCGGCGATATGCCTTCAAAGTACACGTGGGAAAAAGTCTGCGCTCATGGCTCTACGTTGAAGAGATTCGTTAATCATGCGAGGTTCTACGAAGAGGAATTGGATGATTGGACAGATTTTCCGGATCTGATGATTAATGAACGGGATAAGGAACTTTGGAGGGATGATCCGACTTCATCTCCATTTTATGAATTGAACCTTGACTTTATTGGCTTGTCCTGTGAGCCTATTCATCTGGTGAGCTCTCAAACATGCTATCACGTCCGCCGGCTAACTATTATGCAGCCCGACACACTCAACCCATTCTCGAGAAAGGACTGTCTCAAAGTCGTCCATGTTCGCCAATCACATAAAAATATGAAGTATACATCCTCATCATGGGGTATTATGGTCATTACAGATGGCGAGCCCGTCGATGACTTGCCAGCGGTGGATGAAGGAGACAACCCGAGCAATGAGTATCTGGAACCAATGTTTTGGGCATTCGTCAAATGGGCCTTTTCTTACAAGGGCATTAAGTCACTTGAATACATAGTCTTTGGGGACTATGGCCGCCCCGAGAGAACTAGTAGGAGAAATTTGCTTATATGTCGAGAAGGCTATGGGTCTGAAGACTTTCATATTATTAGGGAGTCATGTCCGGCGCCTGAGTGGGATTATGTCAAGAAGACGTATGGGAATGCCCTGAGATGCTGTCCCTTGGATCCATTGTTTGAGTTACAAAAGGATACTGCGCGTTAAAAGATATAAAAACGAGGTTGGGGGTTTCTTGCGCAAGACGTGGTGATGGAAAAATGGTTCGCGATACAGCAGATAGACGCATCTTCCATAGAGGCGAACTAGTAGTAAATTTCTTGAACGTTTCTTGGCAGAAATCAACTACTTCTGCCTGGGTTGTAAAGGGTGATTTAGTCCTCAGCCAGAGACTGGTGATGTACCTTCCGATTTGATCCGCAATTCGAAGGCAGATTGGAAAAGTGCCGGGAGGTGGGCGGATATGATATTCCGAGGCTCGGGGATAATGAGATCCGCGAATCCTCTCTCAGGATTATCGCGGTAAAAATATACTTGTTCAGCCTTCACTGTGTCTCGATCAATGTGGTCGGATGGCGTGTTTGTTAATGCTCGCTGCGAGTCTTTTGTGTTTTGTCAGATTGAGACTTGGCGTATGGTATGGTATCGGCCGATCAAGGAAAAGTCTGCGTTGAATTGTTCTGAAGAGAACCAGCGTTCCGTGCCGTCACTTCAGAGAGCCAGTTTCTCCAGTTGAGATTGTGCCCATATCTGGCCATCGGTTAAGCGCATCTGAGACCCTTTCTCAGACTTGCATGGCTCTTCGTAGCTGGAGACGTTTTTTTCTCAAGTCAAGTAAACCGTCTCTCCTCTCAGATGCCGGACTGGTAATCTTGCAGGAGCCATCCCTCTGGTCTATGTCATACTTTGCTGGAGACAACAAGAGGATGATAATTTCTCCGCGATTGGATGTCCAGTGTGTAAATAAATGCAGTCGGATCGCTATTAATAGAGTAGAACATTAAGAGTTCGGACGTGGCTAGTCAGGTTGTCTGCGTCCTTTCGTGGATGGCCATAGAAGGCATAAGATCTAAGATTAGGGGGGTAAATAAACTAATCTAAGAGTATGCTAAAATTACCCTAAATCTACCTAAGTATTTTATCCTTAGGATCAAAAGACGCTGCTCTGGACCTATTATTCAAGACCATTTCCGCTGAAGCGGGGCCACTTTTCTTTCAACACCAACTTACTCGGAGACGAAACTCAAGCACACCAAAGTCCCTTACTATTCCCAGAGCGGCGTTGCTGCAGCTTTTGGCTGAGCAAAGGCTGGGGTTTTTGGACCCGAGGCTGAGATGGGCTGAGATGGGCTGAGCAAGGAGTTGAGCGAGGTGTAGGAGCTCGTATTTGGGATCACGGATCCCGACTACGCCTCAGTTCTGTGACTAAGCCCAGTTTTTGTGTCCCTAGTGCAGGGTGGCATCGGAGCTCCATGTAATAGGAAGAACCCAACAGTCCACTGGACACATTTTTTACCAAGACGTAACCGAAATTTAGTTTAATTCAGGTACACGTAAATAAGGCTATGTTTTAAATACTTGGTAAACAATACGGAACTACACTCACTTTATGAGGTTTTGGAAATAGAATTTAATACATCTTCAAACTAACATAAAATGCGACTTCTATGAATTATTCATAAAATAAGAACATGAACTGCAGCTTCCCTACAAAGGTCGAGGCAGCAAGCCATGCATGCATTCTTTCGCAAGACGGCCGGCACTCTTGTGCAAACGAGAGAGAAGAAGCGGAGATCGTTTGCATAGCTTACTGGAATGACATCTACGTGGGAAGAGGAATTGCAAGCCTCCTGGTGAGTGTCCAAAGGGCTATTGTGCGAGCAAAATCGATCCGTGGGGTTTATTCCGGCGCGGCCATCATGTGGGCATCGCTCAATCAAAAGAGTTCGCTCCAACACGAAAAAGAGATCCATAGGGTGCATCCGGACTAACGAAAGTCGACCAGTCCTAGAACGCACCGAGAGCGCGAGGGAAAGCTCATGGCTATCTTGTACTCCCACATTCCAGAAAGCTTCCAAGTCCGGGAAAGCATTCAAAGGTATTGATACTTGTGTAGGGCAGGAAGAGTTGAGCCTGAGGAGCTCATCTTGTGCAGAATCACTATTATCTGCGGTGACTGTTTGGTAAGTCTCTCCTTCATAAATGAGGACGCCTGGATAGGATGTAAGCCCCATGTAGCCTCGTCTTTCGATGTCCAATGTGTCGAACAAGGTGGGATAGATCACTTGGCCATAGCCAGATGTTACAACAGTGTTGCCGTCCTCATCTTCCGCACTAACTTTGTGGCCCACCATGGACCTAGCCCACTGTAGGAGGTTCATTGGGTAAGGAGACCCAAAGGCTGTAAACTGAGAATCTGTATCTCCAGTCTTGGCTAGGTGGAAAACGGCTCGTTCTAGTGGATTACCCGAGTCGCGTTCGTGTGATAATTTTATAAGCAAAAGGTCTAGGGAGCGGAACAACGATAAGACAAGAATGTCGACGGTAATAAATGATATGAGCTCAAAGAACTCATCCTGCCTGCAAAACGTTCTTCCCAAGTTGGCATGACCTTGTATTTCTCCACAGCATCGAGGGCATGGGCAGGTCCGGCTTAAGGACTCCAGATATTGAGAAACCAAAGGAAGATCGGCAATCAGCATGTGATCGTCGGTAGTCGCTAGCCGTGGCGTTCTGGCTGGACTAAGGAGCTTAGAGTACACATCTACTATTTTGCGTGTATCTGGCAGTGGGTGGAGGGTGTAACTACCAACAGAAGCATCCACTCCGTGGCGTAATCGGGAACGATGCGCTTCTTGTCCAGAGAAATCGAACTCAACCCATTCTAATCTTCCCAGAGCTTGGGGAATTAAGAAATCCAATGCTTCATGAAGGGCTCGAAGCGATGTGCCTCTGAGCCCAAATGACTCCAAGAGCCACCTGCCGTAATTCTCGATAGTGGCCATTCCAGAGAATGGCCTGGTAGAAGGCGGCGCGATAAGCTGATCAAGATGGTCGAGGCTGTCATGAACGGTGATTTCAAGTCCTTTCTGCAGACCTTCTAAGGTCTTGGGGATGACCAGTGTAATCACGGAGCCGGGCTGTCTAAGAATTTGTTGATTGTCTTCCATGTATATGGATGGTGGTAATCCCAAGCACCACTTTATGAAAGCGGCCACCCAAGCAGCAGCAGCACCGGCCTTGATTGTTGCTCCCGTGATAGTGGACTCTCCTATACGTGCCACCAGCCGGAAGACGTCGACCAGTTTGACAACCATTTCTGGGGAAGGAGCTGATTTGAAAAGGAAACTCGATGAGCCACTTGAGTGGCCCTCGTCTGTAAGAATGCAAGGCATGGCTTCATTCTGTAGCATGATTTGCCATCCAATAACAGATTCAGAAAATCCAGCTCGATAAGATCTTGGCTGGAGGCTGACTAGTAAATCCTTCAGTTGCCTCGCCGTTGGAAGCATTGTCAGATCAGATGCCGAGCTTCTTAGCATGACATTTAAGGCCTTGGCGCAGTCGAATAAGTCGAAGGAAGTGGCGAGCGCTGCGGCTAGTCCTAGAAAACGCACTCCTGCCATACTCTTGCCAAGCTGAGTCGCAGAGTCATTAGGGTAATAGCCCACAGCTGCTTTCAGGAATAATACGGTAGCTGGCTGTGGCGTCGGGACAATGACAGTTTCAACTTTGTGTGATGTCTCATCGCATATAGCAAGGGTATTGCCAAATTCTTCACAGGCAACTATTGCCAGAGCCTGAACATTGTCGCTCGCTGCCGCTGCCAGAACCCCAGTAATCGTTGATAGGAATGTTCGTGAGGTTTCGTCAATGGCCCACTGGGCTTGGATGGGTGAGAGCGACATCTTGACGACTACGACGCCTTGGATAGATGGAAACTAGGATGAGACACTGGCGCTACCACCGCCTCGGCTGGTGAGAAGTAGAATTTCAGATGTCAACGTCGTTCGTGACTGGGATATTTGTTTGTTTTGCTGACGCTCCTGCTCAAGTACAAATGTCCTCAGCCTGTTTTCTTCGCAGCTTTCCCTGCCATGCTCCGCCCAGCCGAGCCGCGCGCCAAATTTACGAATGTGATTGGCTGTCTGTAAATAGCTCAACTCAAGATCCAGTAAGGCAAAAGAGGAGCGAATCTATTGAGGTTGTTACCACGCACTTGAGCTTCTCTTCGTGTACGACCGGTCAGCGTTTATGCAGTTCCTGGTGATGACCAGAGTTGCACAGGTATACAGTTCTGTTTACGAGTAGCAGAACGAGTAGATTGCTCTCGAATTATTTTTAGTTGGAGCTTTGCCGAAAATGATTAGTCATGCACCATTTCGCCAAGGGAGCTTATACCCGCACGGGTACCCGTG
>PVPY01001782.1:0-16902 GCA_002982035.1 Fusarium algeriense | reverse complement strand
GTATGGTACTAAACTCTACCCATGCAACGATAGCATCAACAAGCAGAAGATGAGCCCGCCCCGCTGAGCTCAGCCCACCCTCTACCTGTGTTTGGCATCGGGCGGGGATGCCCCTTCTCCCGAGAGCTCCGGTTGTCCGGAATAACGGCGCTCTATTTGCCCGCCTGCATCGAGTGCCCTGGGGGATATGACCAATTGCATCAGGCCAGAATCTGGTTTACGCAACAGTCATAGCCATGTGGATATTCATTCTTCTGCCCGGAGTTTGAGTGTTCAGGGCCGCTAGGTTCCTGAGATAAGGAACGTTGGGCTCTGAGGAAGTGCCTTGCAGCCATGATAGTCTCGAGCCTCTTACACGGGAAGAGTGTTGAGAGACGTTTCGGAGGCGAATTGAAACATTTCCTCGTCAATCTTTTATTAGCAACGTCTCCAACATTTAACTGACACGGTCCGTAACTTACTGACAAAAGTTGCTGTTAGGTACCTTTTTTGTTTCCCCAAACCTAAAGACGTACACTCCTACAGGGGCCAGACCTCTCCTTTCCTCCTCACCTCAGTTCACCTGGGCTCAGACTCATTCACATTCACCCGCAAATCCGCAAGACACACGCCCCCCTGGTTCCACCCAGACCACCGGACACGGCGCGCAAGACCCCAAGGCCCCTCTTCCTTAACCCCCTAAATCGAGAATCCTCAGGGCCGCAGCCCACTATGACACCGTCACTGAGTACACCCCGTCAGACTCAGTCTGGCAAGAGCAGTACCTCAAGCTCGAGCTCGACTGATAATAAAACGGCGCCGACCTCTTCTTCATCTTCCTCCGTTTCTCGTCTCAACTCCATCGCTCGTCACCTCTCGCCCAAAATGGTTTCTACTACAAATTTCCCTGCCGAAGTCGTGCCACAGGCTCCTGAAGACCCTCTCTTTGGTCTTGCACGAGCTTACAAGGCCGACAACAGCCCTAACAAGATCGATCTTGTAAGTTAAGCCCCTTCAACACAACCCTTTCGTCTGAAGGTTTCCAAAGTATGACTGCTCTTACTAACCTATGCTTTCTTGTTGTTAGGGCATCGGTGCTTACAGAGACGAGAACGCAAAGCCCTGGGTGTTGCCAGTCGTCAAGAAGGTATGAACCTCGCACCAATACATCTTGTGTACCTCGTTACACTTCTACTTCATGGCATTGCCCTCTACCATCCCTCAATCGCATAACCTTCCAAGCCTCAAACCCCAGATCGCATATACATGCACTGCGCTCCACGAAGGCATTGCACTTCAGACATTACCTTGCTCGGATGACGCTTCCGAAGCGGATCCGTTCAAGCTCCAGTCTGCTTCACAATCCTCGCATCATTGCGATTTTCAGGTCATGGGGTCAGCAGCTTTCCACAATGCGCTGCCTGGATCCTTCTCCTGCAAACCTGCGTCACAACATGCCCCAACAGCCCCGCCGCCACGAACTTGCGCGCAGACCTTGAGTCTTGGAATTAGAGCTAACCCCACGTGCGTCACAGGCTGATGAGATCCTCCGAAACGACCCTGAACTCAACCACGAGTACGCCCCGATCGCGGGTCTTGCCAGCTTCACATCCAAGGCCGCCGAGCTGGTCTTTGGCGCTGACTCCGCCGCCATCTCAGAGAAGCGCTCAACAACATTGCAAACAATCTCTGGTACCGGTGCCGTGCACCTGGGTGCTCTCTTCCTAGCCAGGTTCTACAAGGGCAACCACGCTGTCTACCTCTCAAATCCCACCTGGGCGAACCACCACCAGATCTTCAAGAATGTCGGCCACTCAATTGATACCTACCCTTACTTCCACAAGGAGACCAAGGGTCTTGATTTCGAGGGTTTCAAGCAGACTCTTCAGTCTGCTCCTGAGGGATCCGTCTTCGTCCTTCATGCTTGCGCACACAACCCTACTGGTGTCGACCCTACCCAGGAGCAATGGACCGAGATTGCTGCTATCATGAAGGAGCGAAAACACTTCCCTTTCTTCGATACTGCTTACCAGGGTTTTGCCTCTGGTGATCTTGTCCGAGATGCCTGGGCTATCCGATACTTTGTTGAGCAGGGCTTCGAGCTTGTTGTTGCTCAGAGTTTCGCCAAGAACTTTGGTCTCTATGGCGAGCGTGCCGGCTGCTTCCACGCCGTTGCCGCCCCCGCTGGTGATGCCTCAAACACCATCACCCGTATCGGCTCTCAACTAGCTATTCTTCAGCGATCCGAGATCTCAAATCCTCCTCTGTATGGTGCTCGCATCGTCAGCACCGTCCTCAACGATCGCGACCTCTTCGCCGAGTGGGAGGAGAACCTACGCACCATGTCAGGCCGCATCATCAGCATGCGCGATACTCTACGAGCCAAGCTTGAGGAGCTCCAGACCCCTGGTACCTGGAACCACATTACCGACCAGATCGGCATGTTCAGTTTCACTGGTTTGAGCGAGTCACAAGTGATGAAGCTCCGAGAAGAATTCCATATCTACATGACCAAGAACGGTCGTATCAGCATGGCTGGTCTCAACGACAACAATGTCGACTACTTTGCTAAGGCTGTTGACAAGGTGGTAAGAGAATCTGCATAGGTCTCTAAAGTTTGAGTTAGAAGTTGAGTGTTTGAGATGGTGTACGAAACTCATGGGACGTGGTCGAATACAAGACCCTGGAAGAAACTCGGCGTTAGGATTATAGCTTTATTATCGCACCTATCATGAAGTGGACTCTGCAAAAGCACTGGACGATCCTTGTTTATGCATGCTGTCGACAGCTTTTAATATTCCTTGACTGCAACCCAATGCATTTGCAAACTCAACTTCTCGTTCAACTATACTCTGCGTGATGTCGTGTGATGATGTACTAGAACAAACACCAAGATAGCAAGATTTCTTTGGTTATCATGAATTAAGGGCGTTATCTTGGCGTACGCCAGACCTCGACCCGCAAATAGCATGAACACCTTGATGCCGCTTGAGAAGTACGATATGCGATATGCGATTCGGGCCTGTGATTGGCTCGCCTCTCACCTTTGGACAACAGGAACGTCCTGCTTCATTAGGTAAAATTACTACTATTCTTGCTGTAGCAGTTACCAAAAACGGACGCAAGCTCGGCGATCCTACAGGACAAGAAGGGGCTGGGCAACTCCATAAAATAGAATTCGGGGAAACCTCGCGGTCTCGGGGTGGAAGTTGACTCTTTCTCTGTGTATTCGCCGGGCTTGAGATGTATCTATCGCCGGCGCGGTATCGAGACGCCGATTCACCGTGAGGGGAGGGTAAAGTATGGGGAGGGTATTGCCGCGCACTCCCTTTTCCCCTGTCACTATCTCCCGTCTGGGGAAGAAAGAAGAAATTGGACTGTCTTGGTTTTTCTCTCTCTAGAGAGCCCACCCCCGCATGTTGCGATGCAATTTTTATCCTTTCCCCGCATGGGAGCCGCTCGCTTGTCTGGGGACAAGGGGGGCGTGTAGCAACAAAAATTTCTTGAAAGTCGAGTTCAGTCAGGAAAGAGATACGGAGGAAACCGGCGGAAGGGAAGTTTTTGACGGTGGAGATGGCGTTTCGATGTGAAGCCATTGACTAGGGAAACGGTATCGTGAAAAAATGACCGTCTGCAAAAACTTGCTGTTTGTTCAGTTTCCCTTATGTCATATACAGGCAACTTTACAACATAGGATCCATACAAGGCGCCGACAAAACCCGACTATCATGAAATTTACAGAAGCAATTGCATTTAAAGGAAGAAACAGTGAACTGTCCCTTGGACTATTACACAACTGCGTATCCACTGCTGCGGGTCAGGAAAAAGGTACATAAAAGAACTTGGTGAACTTTTGAGACTATCGACGGGATTTGTCCGATACCGGGGGTGGTGTGTGACTGGAGAAAGGGAAAGGATAAGATATCAAGGGGTTAAGAGAAACGCTAGTTCGTTCTCGCAATTGAGCATGTACCTTGCGTATTGATATGATTGAGATGGAAATAGTCCGGGATGAGTTGGCGTAGGGCACATGACTGTTTGTTATCTGGGCATTGTTACCAGAGCTCGGTTGGACATGCAGAATTAGAAACCGATCTCCAGCTAGAGTCTTGTTAAAGAACTAGCTGAGGAATCATCAAGAAAGTAGTTTAGCCGCGTAGGGTGTTTCCAAATAGATTTGCTACCGCAGATCTTATGGTTATGTTGTAAACTTTAGCCAAGGTTATTTATGCCTGGATTCATAGTAATAATCCTCATCTTGTGGCAGCGGATTGGTGGGTTCTTCAAAACTTAGTACATACAAGGTAGTTAGAGTTCCCTTTTTTCATCGACCTATTAGACTAGCTTGTGTAGTAAATACAACAGAATGATTGAAGTTGATTGATATAACAGAAACTGTTCAAAGACTGAATCGTATGTATTTGACTCAGAAGCACACTGATGGGATGTTGCCGTCTCCTTGGTGTATATAAAATCTCATCAAAGATTCGTAACTATGGCAAACAAGAAACTCGCACAGCATGATCTCTCTTAGTCTAGAAATAGTACTATAGGATCATAGTAATTGTAATATGAAATACAATTTCTCTCTTTTATTGAGACGCTGGACTTACAAGGATCCCTCTGCATGCCTTTGATAGAGCCCGTCTTACAAGTATTACTATTATCCTCACATCTTCTCAAAATAGGACACAGAAAAACAAGATTTTGTGGTTTTCTCTTGTCGACGGGCCTCGATTTTTTTATCAATGGGCTATAAGATTGATTCATTTTTAGGTTATATGCTCAGCATAGCAGAGATTGAGCAAGAGGATATGACACTCGTGCTCCAATCACTTGAAGAAAGCTACATAAAGGCCGTCTCAAAGTAGCTCCGATGAGTACTAATGCGGTGAGTGCCAGATACAGCAAGAAGATTTGACGAATGAATGCACATATGTAATACTGAAGCAAACAGCATTGATCTTCTGTCTTCCGGTATGTTTGTAGCACAACTCATTCACCTAGCCCCTATTTAAGAAACCTCGTGAGAAATCAAAATGTAAACTTGTTTGTTATTTGAATCAGATTTTCTCGGTAATGTTCCCTGACTTGGTCTCATATCTACGTACCTACCCCCATAAAGTGAGCAACGTCCCCCATCTCTCATAGATAATGACGATCTTGAGCCTGTCCCATTTCACAAGTCAATAGAACAAAGCACAGCATATCAGGACTCGAGTACTCAAATTCTTCATTCCTAGGTTCTGAATTTTATGAAATGATCCGAGTTGAACGCTGTCTTGCTTATTTGGGTTGAAAGGTGTAAATGAAAGTCTATTAAGGTAGCTCTCGTCTAGCTTGATGCTGCGCTGCCTAAAGTGGCAACCCCCACCACCCACATTATCCGGCTACCTTACACCCTCAACCTCAACAACAATGAACTTTAGCCATGGGGAGAAAACTGCCGTGGAAGACTGATTCAACCACTTCAGCTCCTGAAAGAAAAGTATCAGTAAAATCAGAGAGTCCACTACCCACACCGTCACGGTTGTCCTATCCGAGTACACCCTCAGCATCCCGTAAGAAACCGCGTCGCGAGCGCGTGATAGAGACAGAAGGTATCTCAAGCTCCTCACTTTCATCGTTTTCGCAAAGCAACTGACAATATTTCATAGATGCTACACGTAGTCCATCAACTTCACCCCCACCAGAGCCACCAAAAGAAAGGTCCTTCTCATTCCCAAACTCATGCTCAAGTCAACACTGACCAAACCCAGATTCATGAGACCAGGCCTTGACCGTGATGACCGATATCGCATTGTGGAAGATGAATTCCTCAACATGGCCCACCAATTTACACTTCACATTCACGCCTCTGAGTACAACCGTCTGAAGAATTTGGCTAAACACCAAAACGCAGACACAATCCGTGAGATTGAAAGGCCTGTAGTAGGCGCGCCTACCCTCCTCACACGACAACGTCAGGAGGACGTGCGCCGTAATGCCAAACAGCGCAAGGTCCTAGGAAATGGCTCCAATGAGAAGAAGGACTCCCCTTACGCAGGGTCAAGTCTTCAGGGTCTCATGGAGAGTCCGAGAAAGGAGCACAAATGGATATCGACAGGTCTCGCTGATGCTGCAGCAACGAGGGCTTCGGCGGGTTTTAATTCACAGAAGGTTAGCCCGTTAAGGTTGAGGCAGGGATCGAAACCGTCTTCAGTGAAGAAGAGACAAATTTCTCTAGGTGATGACGATGAGACTAATGATGGAGATGACTTGGATCTGACCACGCCCTCACGTACCCCTGCTACAAAAGCAGTACGCACGACGCATACGTCTAGTCCAGCCATGCCACGCTCAACCCCACGAACAGCATGTAGTACTCCACGCGTACTGAAATCAGCCATGAACACAGCACCTAGGCCGGGCTCCAGCGTCAAACGGCCCACGACAGCACCCGGAGGACGCGAATCACATAAGATAACCAAAGGTCGCGATGTTCAAGAAGATTTCGATGACGACGATCCCTTTGGGATCACTAAACGACGAATTCAGCGCCAGAAGTCAAGAGAACAGTTCCGCAAAACGGACGAGAAAACAACCATTAAATCCTCAGTCGACGATATTCCTTCATTCATCTAAGTACAGTTACCATCACGAAATCTTAACATTCATCAATCAGGGTCCTTATTGGCATGGAAATCAAATCAGTTCTTTTCATTCATCTATGCCCTATTCTTGCATTGGCCGGTCCTCCATGGTAAGCTCATCAAAGTCATCCAGCAACTCATTCATATCAACTTGAGGTGCCTCATCATCCTCCTCAGTCTCAGCCACGCTCATCTCCTCCTCGGCTCTCTTCTTAGCCTTATACAAGGCGAGCGTAGCACGGAGCTCCTCGTCTTCCTCGACGTCTCGCAAGAACTGCTCATACTCTTGATCCAAACGTTCTTGATCAGCCTTCTTGGGAAGAAGCTCGCCTTCGTCCTTGTCCATACGCTTGAGCTGCCAGTTCCTCTTGCGGTTCTTTCTGCGGCGGGGATAGTGCTTCTTGACTAGCACTACATCGGGGATTGTTGATGAGTATACGTTAGAGTTTTCGATCGCCTCGTATTCGTTGTTGTTGAAAACGGTACCAGCCAACAAATAACCCATGGCAGAATCACCAGGCTGGAGAAGTCGGCCCAGATGAGTCCTTGTGAAATATGTTCGATCATTCGAGCCAAGATCTGTGGCACGAGCAACTGTGGCTTCGGCAAGCGTCCACTTGCCTTTCTGATTTACTGTGGGCTCAATATCCATGACAATGAACTCGACGAGCTCATGTGTATCAGCAAGAGAAAGGAAAGGAGCCCGCCAGTATATCGGTGAGCTGATATCACAAGTCTGAAGAGTTTGGGGGTCCATCAGATAAACTGATGTACCAATCTTGTGGCAGAGAAGGAGAGGTGAGATGTTGCCATTTTGCTTGGCCATCTTGATGGGCATAGCGACCAAGTCATCTTTACATATAGGCACCAACTCGGCCGAATATGTGAACTTGAATGACTTCTTGGAGGTGTGGACATCTTGAGAGATGAGTTCCTGCGACGCCTTCACCTTGACGGGTACTACAGAGTTGAGGAAGTCGATGAACTTCTCAGCCTGGTTCTTTTGGGAGAAGAAGAAGTCGATACCATCCTTGGCCTCCCGAATATTGAGGGTATCTCTGTGTGCGCCGTGCTTCATAATAAGCTGCTCAAGGAAGAGGAATGTTCGCTTGTGAAGAACCTTCTGACGGACTTGGACAGCAGCTCGCCAGACGTTGGCAGTGTACGACTTGGCACACTCAGGGCACTGCTGGTACGCCACCACATACACAACCTCGAAACTCTGTTGAAGCAGCATGCCATCTTGGACGGAATCTTGGATTGTGATCTTGACCTTGACTCGTCGCGAATGAGGCTCAGTCCAGATAAAGCTCGCATCGACAATACGGACTTTGTTCAGGCCTCGAAGTTTCTTGAGACACAGAGCCAGCAGTTCGCGGGATTCGGGGGCGGCAACGACCCAGCTGTTAGGGGGCATAAGCCATCGATCGCAGTCTCGGCAAAAGTTGAGGGTCGCTTCTCGCTGGACGCCCTGGGAGATGTCGACGGTGAGCTTGATACAGTCGTAGCAGAGGGCGCCGCTGGAGGTGGTTCCATCGATCGGGGCACCGCAGTTGCAGCAGAGAATACTGAAGAGATTCACATTAGTATTGTGCCCAAGAATGAGAATCAGTGCGGGGTGGTAGAAGAAGACTCACGTAGCACCGCCCTGCTGCTGAGAGACGGGGGCTATAGAGATAGGCTGGTCATCCAGATCCATCGACATGTTGGGCAACGATGTCGTGTGAAATTTTATGGTGTTGTTTGGGTGGAAATGAATGATGTTCAGTGACTCTTAGAAACCCAAGAGTGGGAGAATTTGGTTCGCCGCCGCTTGATAAGCGCTTATCGGGCTGGAAGGATATTTTTTTGCAGGCGCGGGGCAAAAAATAGAAAATGCAAGCAAGTGGCATTCATCACAGTCATAAAGTTCAGGGTCCACTTGGCTCGAATCAGTTTTGGTCATGCTAATCATTGGATTGGATGGACCATCATGTTTTAAATGGATTCTAAGTCTTCAAAAGTCGTGGTTTTGATAAAATCAGGTATTATAGACAAAAACGCAAAAAACAATGGCTGTATCAATCAGAAAATCTTGCTTAATACCCTCGTCACCTCGGCTGGTTGCTCTTCCACATCCGTCTTCTTCTTCGCGAGAGGAACTTGCTTGAACGACCTCTTAACCTGTCGCACTGAATCCTCTCCCTGTTCCTCACCGTCTGCCTTCCTCTTCTTGGCCTTTGCCTTGGCTTCCATGCCGTCCAGCATCTTTGCTTTCTCCACGTTCCTGACAAACTCCTTGTTCTCCTTTGTCGACTTGCTGATCTCGGCTCTCATGCGGCTTGCGCGCTCTGCGTTCTCAGCAGCAATTTGTTCTGTGAGGTTGTGCCATTTGAAACCCTTCAAGTAAAGAAGATTCCATAGATCGTCGTGGTAGTAGCTGCCCTTCTTCCCGCCAATGGTGCGCGCGTTAAGAAGATCGCACACAGCCTTGGCGTCCTTCTTCTTGGTAAACTCGACCCATCCCTCGGTATAAGAGCGCTTCTTGTTGCCGCCGGCACGGACGCGACGGGCGTGTGAGGCCGGGTCTTCGGGGGCGAGGAAGATGCGATTGATGGTGCCGTAGGGTTCGAGGAGAGAGCGCAGCTTCGCAGGCTTCATAAAGGGTGGTATACGGGAGAGATAGACGACGCCTGACTTCTTGATGGCGGCTTCGGATGCGACAAGGTTCTTCTTCGTCAAGGTTCTTGTGATGTCGGGTAGATCTGTTGATGTTGTATCTTTTGACCTGCGCTCTGGCTTTTTGGACTTTTCCTCTTTCTGCTCATTCTTTTCTAATTTATCTGCGTCGTTCTCGGCCGTTTCGTCCTCTTCGTCACTGACATCACACTCAATGTTGCTACCCAGATCATCTTCGTCGTCCGAGTCAAGTTTCCGTCGCTTGGCGCCTCGGCCACCCTTTTTCGTATCATCATCTTCAGAATTGTAGCCGAAATCATTCTCTTCGTCGCTGTCGGCCGTATCAAGAAAGTCGTTCTTGGTTTCGGGTGCCATGATGAATGCGATTGGCAGCTCTAAGCTTGAACTGTCCCCTAATTGAGGCTGGAGAATCCAATGTAAAAAAAAAGTAGTCGCTGGCTGATAAGATAAGCTTTTGTCGCGTCAGAATGCAGGGATCTAAGTTGAGTTGGGAACGGTCATGTGACCTTGGAGGGGTAGCCAACGACGTCACTGATAAGAGAGATTTGGAGGGGAAGGATTGTTCGAGAAGAACGCTAGGGCATTTATTAAGGCATGGTTTTCTGGTAGCATGATGCTTAATGTTAACTATGGATTCGTAGTACAAAATGGGCTCTTAGCTCATCATTATATTGCCTTGAAAGATTGACTACTTCTTCTAATTGGCATAGTATAGCTTCTATAAATCAAGGTCTTATTCAAGCTGCTCTTATCTCCATAATCATGACTACCCTTGACAAACTGGAGACTGAAACCTTCAGCTCTTGATAGCTTGATAGTATCATGGGATGATTATCCCCAAGTAAATTATCACTTCTTATCAAGTTGTAGCGGGGTTGAAGGCGCCGAGGTCGGGTTCCGTTAGGTACTGGGACTGTTAGGTACGTGGGGCAAGAGAGGCACCGCGAGCCGCGAGCCGCCAACCGCCGTCCGTCATGGAAGATAGAAGTACAAGTACAGTACACTCATGACCACCTCATATACTCCACTTGCACTTCAAAAGTGGCCAACTACAAAGATATAATCTCTTCCACGATCTGTCACTAACATCTCACTCTTCCTCACACATACCTAATTATACCCACAATGTCTCTCGAAGTCATCACCACAATCTCCCCAAACACAAACGAGCCCATCCTCACCAGGAATGGCGCTTCTCAAGCGGACCTGGAGTCTCTTCCCAACGTCGCCACTGAGGCTTTCCAGAGCTATCGCAAGACAACGTTGAAGGAGCGTCAAGCTATTGTTCGCAAGTTCCTCGATGCTCTATTGGCTAAGAAAGATGACCTTGGTGAGGAGTTGACTGTTCAGATGGGCCGTCCCATCTCTTACACACCGGGTGAGGTCGCCACAGCTGTCAAGCGTGGTGAATATCTCCTCAAGATCAGTGACGAAGCTCTCAAGGACACCGACGGCGAGCCCGAGAAAGGCTTCAAGCGTTTCATCCGAAAGGTCCCTGTCGGGCCTGTACTCATCATCTTCGCGTGGAACGTAAGTGCTGGCCTCGTTCTGTTGGATCGACCAGCTTTGCTGACTCTAGATAGTACCCTTACCTTATTCTAGTCAATTCTCTCATTCCTGCTCTTCTTGCAGGCTGCAGTGTAATCCTCAAGCCCTCACCTCAGACACCTACTATCGTGGAACGGGTTACCGATCTCCTAAAGGAGGCGGGCTTGCCTGATGGCGTTTGCCAGTACTTCCACTGCGGCTCTCCCACTCTTATGGAGACCATCGTGCGCGATCCCAAGATCGCCCTAGTTTGTTTCACCGGCTCTGTCTCCGGAGGTCTCGCTGTGCAACGAGCTGCGTCTGACCGCATTGTAAATGTCGGTCTGGAGTTGGGTGGCAAGGACCCAGCATATGTCCGATCTGATGTTGATGTTGATTGGGCTGCTGCAGAGATTGTTGACGGTGCCATCTTTAACTCTGGTCAGAGCTGCTGCTCTATCGAGCGTGTGTATGTTGATGAGAAGATTCACGACCAGTTTGTTGAGGCCGTGCAAAAGGTGCTCAAGAGCTATAAGCTTGGTGATCCCTTTAACAAGGAGACTCAACTGGGACCCGTCGTTTCGAAGCGATCAAAGCAGACAGCCGAGGAACATATTAAGGATGCGGTTGACAACGGCGCCAAGGATGCCACTCCCGAAAACGAGACTTTCAGCAACCCTCCCTCCAAGGGTAACTTTGTGAAACCCACCCTTCTCACCGGCGTCAACCACAGCATGCGGGTCATGACTGAGGAGTCGTTTGCCCCAATTAGTAAAGTTTCCCGACGACTTTTGATGTTATGTTGCTGACCACGATGCAGTTCCTGTTATGAAGGTCAAGGATGACAGCGAGGCCATCAAGTACATGAACGATAGCGAATTTGGTCTTACAGCCAGCATCTGGACCAAGGACACGGACAAAGGATACGAGCTTGCCGAGGATGTGGAAGCCGGCACTGTATTTGTCAACAGATGCGATTATCCGGCACCGGTACGTTTACTGATCCAAGCACAACGGGTCTCTGCATTACGTGATGATTTACTAATTGACAACAGGATCTGGCTTGGACTGGCTGGAAGAACTCGGGAAAGGGACAGACACTGAGCAAGTTTGGATTTGATCAGTTTGTGAAGCTCAAGAGCTATCATCTGAAGGATTACCCCAACTAAACTAGATAATTGTCATTGTTGGCCGAACCCGGTTAAGCTGGTTTGACTACAGTGACTCTGAATAATGAGACGACGACGTCTGTGTTGACATGAATCAAACACTGCAAACAATCTGATACTGCCATGATCAAGAACGAGAGTGCACATCATTTCTCTTAGCGACTGTCTCTAGGGAGTGTCTTCCCTGGCGAGCGAGCAGAAGCGGGTGAGACGAGACGTTTTCGATAACGGTGACCAAGACAAGAAGAGGTAAGCTAGCATCTGCTCTAGGGAATGTTATGTTGATAAGGGATTGCTGCATTCGGTAATCCCTATGGTGAATGGAACAATCTGCGACAACTGACACTGCGTGGCTTTACACAGTGAGTCTCTACAGTTGCAGTGAAGAATTTCTCTGTAGATACTAAAATTTATTGGAAGTGAATATTTTCATCGCCCTCGTTTGAGTTGGCGACTTTTCCCGCCTCCCTTTGTTGCACGAGATTGGCTTGGACGCCACGCGTGAGGCATTGAGTATATGATATTCCACCCCCTTGTACATGGACGTAATTTATCAGAGGCAATAAATCCCACACAAAGGATAAGATATTTGCAACCGTGCACTATTCTCATCTACTTTACTTTCTAGTATTACAGTATTAGTTTCTCGATATAGACCCAAGTTAGGTTCCCCTTGCGGCCCTTTTTTTTAATTCAACCGTCGCACCCTTGAGCTGAGACGTCTAATCCACCCTCTCAAATTGGGTGAGAGTGTTGGTGGTGGGCTGGGGCGGGTTTGTACAGGACCCGAGACACTGGAATTCCAGTGACTTGGATACATTCCAGAAGGAAACGTCAGCGTACCCTTGACCCCTGGCGCTTAGACGGTTCAGGGCATTTTGTCACTGTTGATTGCCTGGGCAGGCTGTTTTCACTGATGTGCATGCATTGGATGTGTCTGCATCTCTGCAGCCAACTTTTTTCCTTTTTGGTTCCCTTTGTTCGAGCACGTATATTTAATTTACATACATGTCCGCCTCTTTTAATCTCTTAACCTTTTATTCCGTGCTCGTGTTGTTTTTAACCATCACATTCCTTTCCTTCACTGACTGCTGTTCTATCCCATGAGGTGAGAGCCTCTTATAGACCAACCTCCATCTGTCTTTCACTTATATACATTCATTCTTTTCTCTCAAACCTCCCATCTTATCTACTTACCTCAACTTTTCTCGTACCTGAGACTCGAATGATTCTCTTTGTATCAAAAACATACCAGAGTCTAACTCCACCAACCACTTCCTTCAGTCTCTACACCACTATTTTCGCCTCTCGAGCCACATGCTTTCCCTATCTGACATCCACTTCTTTGTCCTCCTCTAGACCGTGAATCTTGGAAACAAAACGAGGCTTCTTTTTTAATTTCCCGCCTTCTTCTTCCTCTCATACAAGAATTCCAATCTTCTGCCTCTTCAGTCAGCCTCTTGTCTCCCAACCCTTCTTTTTTATCTCATCTCAGCTTGCCTCGTTCCATCCTGCTTCTTCCCAAACTCTAGAACAACTCTCCACACACTCACCACCAAAACCAAAACCAACCACCTTTTTTGGGCTCTTCTATATAAGAAACCTTTCAACTCAAATCGACTTCATGGGATCCGCTGCTGTTTATCCTTCCGAGAGACGAGATCCTCGGTGCTTCCATCTTCCCTTGAATCGACTTCGATCATCAAAAATGCAAATCTCGGATGACTTCCAGACGCTGTGCGAGCGGGTTCAAACTATGGTTCGCCAACGACGTCGTAAGGAGAAGCGTCACATGGAGATTGTATGTATAACTCCTCAAATATCTGGTTCTTTACTAACTGTTTATCTTGTAGTCTGCACCCTTCGGCTTTGAAAAGAACCCTGTCAACCTTCCAGGCGTCTCAGAGGAGCAGTAAGTTAACACTTTCACGACCGCTACAATATTAGCAACTAACACTTTCAAGACTGTGTATGCTTCGAGAACAAGCTGCCGCCAGTCGAATCGGCATCGCAGATCCTCCTAGTCCTACCGCTCCTCGCTCGCCTTGCTCAGCCTCGAGCCTCTTCTCCCATCCAGTCCGACCAGCCATGAAGACTGTCGCAACATCCAATTCTCTCTCGTCCACCGACAGCCTCCACTGATCGAATATGGACATTCATCATCACCATTGTTTTTACGGCTATTCGAAATATTATCAGGGCGTCTTAGAAAGGAAACACATCACTGGCCTGGGTCTATGGAAAGCAAACAAAGAATTGTACGATACACATGGATATGGATATGGAATGGAATGGGAAAGGAATTGGGCGGTTTTATGGGGGAATTGGGCATCAACGGGACCATGGGAACGGCAAAATTACAGAATATCATCATACCCGGCGTAATCTAATCTGATTAATTCTTTCACCGACTCTATTATTCTCATCTCATCTCGCTGATACCCCTAAATTAAGGGTTCTGTGATAAACTGCATGGGTGGCCGTCAGGAATGTGAACGGAACAATGTTGTTGACGGGGAGAGTGACGTGCTGTTTCATTTGTACGTCTAAGACATGCATGCACGCATGCGTCCATCCTCGCTTCTCGCTACTGTATTCTAGATCACTACTAATCTTTAGATCCAACCGGCGTAAACGTCCAGACCCTCGGAGCGAACTCCCTCCATCTCCCCCTTAACGCCGAGCAGCTTGACCTTTGTACCCTTCTCCTTAGCCCACTTGCCCAGGAACTCTTCAACTCGCTGCTTCGTCTCTTTATCATCCTTCATCAGGAGGGCCAAAGCATCGTAACCGCCTGCACCAGGAACGACACCGCCGTAGACACCTTCGACGGTGCTGAGGGCGTCTAGGAGCTCTGTCTGGCTTTCAGGTTCGATGGGGACTTCGCTTGCGTTGCCCATTTGTCTGATCATCTCTCGGACCGCCGTGATCTTCGATGGCAGATGCTCGACATCCCCAACGTTGAGGGTCTCGATAAGCTGCTCGTTACGCTTCTGAAGCTCGTCCCAGAGCTTCTTGGATTCTTCAGGGTTGGAAGACCTCCACTTAAGAACCTTTTTCACCATGCCGACAGTCTTGCTTCCACAGTCTACATCGCACATGCGCAGAACAATCCCCTTAGGCATGATGACTGCATCCTTGAGAACCTCGACGTCCCACGCGGACTCGCCGTCGACGAGCTTCACTAACGCATCTGCAAAACCAGCCGCACCTGGCTCGGGGATCGAAGACAGGGTCTCAGGAGAGAAGCGTCTGTATCTGCAAGACCCATAAACAGCTGTTGCAACATCGAAGCCCGAGCCAACCTTGCCCTGTGCAGCACAATGAGCAGCCTGAGCCAAGTTGTGAAGCGTCCTCTTGCCCTGATCAGACTGGAGACTGAAGAGATCCTCTGGTAGGTAGTGAGCCAGCAGTGTTGCCGTTAGTGAAGTGACAAGAGCAGCGGATGAGCCCAGACCTGTCTTGTTGGCATTCCCCAAGGTCACAGGGAATTTGGCAAAGCGTCCTTTACGGGTGCTCTCAGATTCTGAGTGAGAATAGTAATCATTGTCTGCTAGGATGATGAGACGAGCAGATGCCATGCTATGACTGGGGCGATGCTTGGCCACTCGGTCGATGTAGGTAAGAGCATAGCTGAGTGTTGTCTCGACGAAAGGATTGGGGTTGATTTGAGCTCCGCTACTGATGAGTGAGTAAGATGAAGTAATTGTAAGCAATATAGTGTTTCATGTGAGGAGTTGATTGGCTTTACTCGGGTGGTGGTGATGATCGTCGCCGAACTTATCATGAACTTCATCGTTCTTGAGAACTGGCCATTCAACCACAGTCTTATCGATTATATCATAGACTCAAATCGTTCACACATAGATTTCAAAGAAAATCACTTACACCTGTAACTGAGTAACTTTGATACCGCCTCCCTCAGCAGCCAAGTGATAACCATACCGCCATTGTGCCTCGAGGAACTGAGGACTATCAACCACAATCTCAGTGAGCTGAACTCCAGCAGTTGTGTGAATATCTCCAGCAATGATATTGATACGAGCGTCGAGGCCGAATACAAAAGCCGTGTACTCCTGGTCCAGTACGAGGTATCCGCCAGCGAGGAAGACCTTGCCAGGAGCTGAGACGGCGATGGTGGGGTGGTGGACGGACATTGTATATATGCTGTATATATAAAAAGCTTGTTATAGACAGAAAATAGGAAATAATGAAGAATCAAGCAGTTTAACAACAGAAAATAGAGAAAATCACTCTCTAGACTTCGTGAGTAGGCTCCTAACTTCGAATGCATAAGCAAGGCAACCCAACAGATGAGAAGAATCATTAAACTCCAGCGGGGCCTTATTTCTAGACTGGACAGTGCATGTGACTTTGACACTGTAGTCTATTCATTAGGTAGCCACAGCGGGCAGAATCACCCAATTGCAACAGAGTTCACCAGAGTTTCTACCAAAACTGCTCAGGCCTAGTCAACACCAACAGTAACTTGATGATGCCAATTAGACGTCATTTAGTCAAGTGATAAAAGCCTCATAGCACTACGCGTTCTGGTCAAGATCTACTCAGATATGATTACACCAACAAGGACAGCCCTAGTTGATGACAAACTTGTCATTTCTTCATTTCTTGTATTGTATTGGTGGTACAAGCAGCAGGACCATTTGCTCTGCTTTTCCTTGACCAGTTCTTTTCTTGGCCTTCACTTTTCCTCCCAGCTGGCCCTGTTCCCAGGCTCTTTCGGTCCCTCTATGCTGCTAACATATAATGTAATGTAATGATTTCCCTTTCTTGGAGTGGTGATGATCTATCCAGGGAACGTTCGGCCCCCAAACTCCATCATTCAGAGGCAAACGCTCCACGTAAATCCCATTTTGGTCCCCAAACGCCGTTCCTTTCCGGGCTCAAGAGTATCC
>PVPY01001765.1:0-16049 GCA_002982035.1 Fusarium algeriense | reverse complement strand
ATATAATATTAAGGCAGTAATAATACTATTAAGCCAGCTAAACTATATATTAATATATAATTATTAGTATAATAGGCTGGATAGAGATTATATTATTAAAATTTAAAAACAATTAAAAGCTATAGGCTACCTTATATAGTTAAAAGTTAGGTAAAAAAAAATTATTACCGCTTTCTTAATAAAATTATTTATTTAGCTGGAAGTTGAATTAAATTTAAGTTAAGTTATATAATGTAACAATAAATACAAAATCGCAGATCACACAAGCTCGTTAAATCTACTCTTAGTTACAATCTCACTAGCCAGTACACCTAGCGACTGGCTTTGCAGAATACTGAAGATAGAGATATCAGCTGCTGCCTGCAGCGATATCATGTTTCGAAGCTCCACAGCTACCAGGGAGTCAACACCATATTGTGACGGGTGTTTGTCTGGCTCTATCTCGTCAGCGGCTATGAGGAAGATGGAGCTCAGCTTTTGCGCAATCGCGTTAAAGACAAGAGCTTCAGCATCGGCCCGTGAAGTCGCCTCTGCCAAACCTGCAGCAAGTGAATTCTTGTTAGAAAACGCGTCGTCGTTGGTCTGACGCTGATGAGGTTGACGGTAGTGCAGGGCGCTGAAACGGGTATCTCGGCCGAGTTGTGATTCACCATCGCGGTTCCAATGGGAGCCAGGTCCCGTGTTGAGCCCGGCAACAACTTGGGGATCAAACGGACTAAGAATGGCACTCTCCATCAGTCCAAGTAACTGATCTTCTCTCAGCAACATGTGTCCAGCTCTTTGCATACGGGCAGCAACACCAGGCGTCTCAGCAACATAGCCAACGGTCTTTACAGCGCAAAGATCGAGGGAAACGGCAGGGAGACCATGTGAAACTCGCCAGCGGGCTAGAGCATCTTGGTAAGACCCTCCTGCTGAGTAGTTGGACTGGCTAGCATATCCAACGATGCCATTGATGGACGAGAGCATGATGAAAAAATCGACATGTTGGAACCTGGTATGGAGATTCCAGGACCCATGGACTTTGGGTAATACAGCTGCCTTGAAGTTCTCGGTTGTCATTTGTTCCAAGATGGAGTCCTGAAGAGTGTTAGCGTAAGAAATGATTGACTTGGATGGATGGATGGTGAAAAGGACACTTACTTGAAGCACCATGGCCGCGTGGATAACGCCTCGAATAGGCGGCATTCCATTGACTTTGCAAACCTGTAACGCCCTCTCGAGATCATGGTCCTTGGAGACATCGCAGCTGATGCAATCGATTCTGCATCCCGTCTCGACCAAGTCTTGTATGAACATTCGATCATTTTCGCTTGTTCCAGCACTTCGCGACATCAAGACTATGTGCTTCGCGCCAATGTTGACAAGCCAGCTTGCCAAGCACCTCCCGATACCTCCCAATCCACCAACCAACAGATAGGACGCATCTGGCAATAGCCTCAAAGCCTTCTGATGGGATTGAACCGAGACCTCCTCCTGCAAGCCCGTGGACACAACAATCTTGCCCATGTGCTGTCCCGTCTGCATGAGACGGAATGCTTTGGTGATATCCGAGATGGGGTAACTCGTGAGGGGCTCAACGGGCGAGATGACGTTTCGTTGCTTCAAGCGGGCAATGTCGGTGAGAATTCGACGCACGTCTGCTCCCCTGCCCCTGGTCATCTTGAGTATGTCGAGGGATGTGAAGGATATTTGGCGGATGAATGGCCGCATCTCCAAAAGACTATTCTGCTCAAGGTCCCGTCTGCCAATCTCGACAAAGTGCCCGAAAGGTGCCACAAGGTTGAAGCTCTCCTGTAATAAGGGTCCCGCAAGAGAGTTCAGAACCAGGTCTACACCGCGGCCACCGGTAGCATCGAGGATACGAGAGGCAAAAGATGCGTCACGACTGTTGAAGATGCGATGATCTGAGATCCCGTACCTTTGCTGGATCAACTGTTTCTTCTTGGGAGACCCAACAGTCGTGTAGATATCAGCTCCAAGATGCTGGGCTAGCTGCATTGCTGCTTGACCAACTCCACCTGCTGCAGCGTGGATGAGAACGGACTGGCCTCGTTGGATATGAGCAACATCCAGCAGAGCTACATACGCCGTAGTAAACACCATGGGCATGGAGGCGGCTTCTTCAAAGGTCACCCCTTCAGGTATTGGCACAGCGTTCCAGTGCTCAGTGCGTACGCGATTTGCAAAGGGTCCACGCAGGAGGGCAAATACACTGTCTCCCACAACGTGTCCATGAGACGCAGCCAGAGTGCCGACTCTTGTAATGACACCAGCACACTCGATGCCCATGATCTTGTCTTCCAGTTGACCCATAGCAACCATGACATCGCGGAAGTTGAGCCCGTAAGCTCGTACCTCTATCTCTATAAGATCCTCTGGTATTTGACTCCCCTGGCCCGTAGCATCGTCATCGTGGACAAATGCCAACGTGTCCAAGAGACCTCGAGTGCCAACATGTAGACGGACGGGCTGTTCCTGGTGAAAAGCCTCAACCAAGGTCTCACTTGATGCATCATGGCCTTGCTGTGGCGACACAAGCTCGTTTCTATCCATGTCCTTGTAGTACCGCGGGATCATTATAGTCCCATCTCGCTCCGCGTACTCAAAGTCAGTCGGAGAGGCATCAAGGATGGTGCTGTCATATCCCTCTCTGAAGGCATGCTTGAGAACCTGTGAGATGGTCTCATAGCTGGTTGATGACCACGCTGCACGAGATGGATCCAGGTCCAAAGTCATGATGCGTCGACCAACATACTCGTTGCGTAGAGAACGAACAAGACCTGTTGCCATTGCAGAGCAGGGGTTTTCGCACATAAAAGCTCCTCCTACTGAGACCCAGAGAAGACCAAGACAATTGGCGACAACGAGTTTCAACCCTTCAAGGGCGGTTGAGCTGAGATCGAAGAGTACACTCTCGTTCATCTCACCCAGAAAGACACAAACCTTTCCTCTGTACGTACTTCCAGTGACATTCGAGGAGTCCAAGAGTTGTATAGTAAGGGAGTCTCCTTCGCCACCAAGCGATTGTGCCAACGATGCAACCCATTCTCGCGGGGGGACAGATTTGGAATTGGCGACGAGTACAACATCCTCAGGCCTGACATTTAGTGAGGCATCTGTCTCTGTTTGTTGCACACGAGAAAGGATAGTACTGAATGCATACGTAGAAGCATCCTCGCTGTCATTTATAGCGACATCGACCCCTGTGAAGCCTGCCGTCCTCAGGGCGACATCCCAAGACGGGATATCCAGGGACGGGCTTGTCTTGCGTGTTGGCTCTTCGCTCAGCCACCATCCAGGCAGCAGACCAAAGACAAATTGGAGGTCAATCTGGTCCTGCGTTGTTTCAATGAGTAACAGAGAGCTCTCGGGTTTCATGAGGCTTCGGACATTAGCCAATGTGTTGGAAATGGACTTTGTAGCGTGAAGAACCTGGCATGCAATTACAACGTCGTAATTCCATAGCGTGAAGCCTTGTGCCGCAGGATCCTGCTCAATATCTAGCTTGTCAAAGGTCAGGATGTCGCTCCACGCCTCGAACTCGGCTCTAGCCGCCTCGAAGAAGCCCATTGAAATATCGGTATAGTGGTATTGATCCGCCAGTGGACCCCCAGTCTCATGTGTACCAAGGATCTCCAGAGTATGGCGAGTCACACTGCCTGTGCCCGCACCGATTTCAAGAATCCGGGCCCTAGGATTCTTGTGGAGAATCTTACGGAGCAGCTGAGATAGCTGACTGAAGCACCGTTTGAGGCCAGGACGCTCCTCGTAGTATCTCGAAAGAAGGTTGTCATGAGCCATCAACTCCAGGGCCGTTTTGTTACCGCGCAGCAAAAGAGCAAGTTGAGGCCCGAGGCGACACACCATCTCACCTGCCACGCTCCCCGTGATAGCTCGGCTGATAATACCAAGACGTTCAGCAGCACTTAGCAATCTCAGGTCAGTCCGTTCATGGTTATCAGCCTCAGACTTTTCAGCTGAGGCTAGCTCAACCTGACGTTGCATCCATGCGTAAAACTTGGCCAAGTGTCCGCTCAGCCTTGAGACGTCGGATGTCGAGAGCTCATCGAGTGCCTCCTGAATGTAGTAAAGACAGATAGGCTTCAGGTCGTTTGTCAGGTGCTCATGGGGTTCAGGATATCTGAGTTGTCGTTGGATCCCCTCGAGTGTATTGTGGCATGCCAGAGTCATGTCAGTATCCCATTCGACCTTGCTGCAAACTTCATGCTCCCATATCTTCCTCTTTCCGCTACCCACTGCTTGGCCAAGAGACTGAAGGAAGAGTCCTTGTATCTCGAGCACGGGTGTTTGCGTGCCGCCTGATTCCTTTTGTGCGTTGAAAAGGCGGATGTCGGCTTCAAAGCTCTGGGAGTCAGCATCGTTGACTCTTGAGCAAGCATTGAATTCATGTCCTGCATTGAAGCTGATGTTGCTCGATATCCATATATGCCCAAATCTACGTGGCACACGAGGACTCTCCTGGAAATAACCAGCCTTGGGAAGTGCTGTATATGCTGCTTGCACAATCGAATCGAGAGTAGTCGGGTGTATGATACCGTTCCTAGTAGCCTCGCTTATGACTGAAGCAGGGGGATCAGCAACGACTATGGTGGACTTGGATCGTGGCTCGGTCTGGGACTGTAGGATGGCCTTGAAGTTCTGGAATGAAGGCCCATGCTCGATACCGACGGATCTGAAGCTGGCATAAATATCGTCTGGTGCAATGCGACGTGCAGAGCTGGGCATGCTGGGGGTCAATCCATCCAAACTACTCGGTACCGTGGTCGATTTGCTGCCAAACTCGACTTTGATAGACCCTGTTGCATGTAGTGTCCAACGGCTCTCGCCGGTAACAGATAGAACTTGGAAATGATACCATCCTCTGAGCCCGATCTCTCTATCATCCGCAGGCCGGAGCTTCGTCTGAACCTCTAATGCCTCGTTATCCGGCACCAGTAGGGCCCTAAGGATTTCGACCTGGCAGAGTCTGTAGCCAGACGGCTGTTGATCATTACCCGTTCTGTCCATTGATTGAATCACCTGCATCGATACCATCTGTGCTGCAGCTGCTATAGCCAAGCATACAAAACCTGCTCCAGGATATAGGACGTTGGACTGGACTATGTGATCACGCAGCCAAGGCGACTCAGAGATGCGAAGAATGTGGCGCCATGACGGACAATCTCGCTCCGTCCCTAGCACGAGAGAGCCGATTAGATTGTGCGGTTCCTGGTCTCTCTCTCGCAACGCTCGGTTGAATCTAGGTTCAACCCAATGCCTCTTTTGGTGATTCCAGGGGTAGGATGGCAGATCTGTCAGCACCTTTACAAAAGCTTCTCTTCCGTACGGAAAGTTGAGAGGATCCAGTTGTAATTCCAACCCCTGAGCGACCAGATTTGCCGCTAGTGTCTGCATAGTATCTCTGGCATCGGTCTTTCGAGACAAACAAGTGTAATATGGGAGTTGAAGACCAGTGAATTCTGGAAGCTCAAGGATTTGCCTGATGGGACCCCGTAATGCTGAATGGGGTCCGACTTCAACAATGACATCGACACTCGTACCCGATGGGTCGAAATCCCCCAGGACCATGTCAGTAAAGGCTTCCAGGAACCTGACGGGTTGAACCAAACTTGCAACCCAGTGATCAGCGCGGGCGATTTCTTCAGGGTCTGTTATGCGGTCACCGGTGACTGGGGAGGCGTAGATGATTGAATCAAGGCCATTCGGAGTCTGGTAAAGCTTTGTTTTACTCAGAGCCTCATGATAGCGGTTTGAGATAGCCTCCATCTGATGTGAATGATAGCCAATATCGACGTTGAGGCGACTTGCCAATACACCATCAGATTTAGCCATAGCCTCAACCTCGAGAACGGCGGAAAGATCGCCTGCAATGGTGACACTTCTAGGGCTGTTTACACAGGCGATGCATGCTTTGCCTTTATCGAGGCCTTTCAGCTGCTCGATATATGCCTCGGCGTCGCCAGAAGCAACTCCAACAGCCACCATGCCTCCCTTGACAGAACCCCTCAACTCCTTGTCAGCGGATAGTACGCTGCGATGATGAGCGATAGCCATGGCTGCACGATAGTCGACAACTCCAACAGTGTATGCAGCCGCAATCTCTCCACTTGAATGGCTTGTCACTGCTGCTGGCTTGATACCCCAGCTTCTGAGCAAGCGTACCAGAGATATCTGCAATGCAGTGCAAATAGGAATGCTGACGGCCGTGTCGTAGACTCTTGTGGCGGCAGCCTCTCGCATCAGTTCATCCATCAACGACCAGCCCGCGCCAAGCTCTCTGAGATATATGTCTCCTTCCATGAGCGAGTATTTGAACACAGGATAAGCAATAATAAGCTCTCTTCCCATGGCATACCACTGGGCTCCTTGCCCCGTAAACACCATTCCAATGCGTGGGGATCTTGAAACACGGTTGGGTTTGAACTGAGAGGATCCTAGAGACTCAACGACTTGGTCGATGCCGCGCGTGTAGGAAATGGGATAAGCCGAAACCCAGGGCATCATGCTCCGACGCTGCCCGAGGGTGTATATGATGCTTTGCAAGAGCTTGTTAGGTTCCTCGTGCCCCCTTCGCTGTTGGAGATAGTCTTTGAGGTTGGAGACCATGTCCTTACAACCTCGTTCATCTTTGGCACTGAGAATGAGGACCTTGGTTTTGTTCCGAACTGGCTTTGACTTGTTACTCTCATCACCAAGCGTGGTAGGAGGGTTCGTAAGGGAGCCAAATCCCTCAGTGTGCCCGTTGACATGGCTTGTTCCGTTGATGATGCGATTAGGGACTGATAAAGGCCCCATCTCAACGATAACATGGGCATTTGTACCACCATAGCCAAAGTTGTTGATGGATGCGCGTCTTGTGCCATCAGCATCAGAGGGCCATGGTTCCAGTTGGTGCGGGACCTTGAAGTTCCATGCGGACAAGTTGAGCTTTGCATTGGGCTTCTGGAAATTGATAGATGGCGGAATGACACCATGCTCTAGCGCAAGAACTACCTTGATAAGACTTGCCAGGCCGCTGACTGGTTCTGTGTGGCCAATATTGGCCTTGATTGAGCCTATGCGTAGGGGTTCTTTGTTCTGACGACCTGCTTGGAAAACAGCAGCAACCGCCTGAAGCTCGATGGGATCTCCAGTTGGAGTACCTGTCCCGTGGGCTTCAAAGTATTGCGTTTCGTCTGGATCGAGCTGAGCACTACGATAGCACTTTCGGATCAGTTCCTCTTGTGCATTGGAGCTTGGCGACGTAATTGTTTCCGTCTTGCCGTCCTGATTGAGACAGGTCTCACGGATAACTGCCCGAATGGGGTCTCCGGCAGCAACAGCATCGCTCCAGCGCTTGACGATGATAGTCGCCACGCCCTCTCCTCGTCCATAGCCATTTGACCTCGAGTCGAATGAGTATGATTTGCCATCAGGGGAGAGTACACTGAGGCAAGATTAGCAAACCATGGGCAATGCTGGCTTGTTTGATGACATACCCGATGGACCCAAGGGCCTTGAACATATCTGGGTTCAGCATCAGGTTGGAGCTTCCAATAATGGCCATACCAGAGCTGCCGGATCGCAGGTCACTGACGGCTTGGTGCAATGCCACTAGAGAGGTTGAGCAGCCTGTATCTAGCGTCATGCTCGCCCCTCTGAGATCGAAGAAATGCGATACACGGTTTGAGGCCATGGCAGCCCCGGTGCCCGTGATCATGAACCGTGGTAAGTCGTCTTCATCCCGTATCATGCTCTCTCTGTAGTCGTGGTTAAACGTTCCCATGTATACAGACGTGTCTGAACCAGCTACCTTTTCCATTGGATATCCCGCTTCAGGAACCTGTTAGCAGATCTTTTGTTCTTGAGAAGATAGGGCGTCGCCTTACCATTCTCCAGTGCTTCATATACAGACTCTAACTGTAGTCTAAACTGAGGGTCCATAGACTAGATTCACTCCGGGTCAGTGTATGATCATATCTACCTACCGCTGGACTTTTCTTACTGCTGCAGTTTCGGCCGAGAGATTGAAGAAAGCGGCGTCGAAATCACCAACATCGTGCTTAAGAAAGTAACCTGCCCTAACGTGCATCTGAAAAAGATCGGAAGTTAGGCGTTGGTAAGTCAAGGGCTAGATTTAATAAAAGACATACAGTGCTCGATCTCTCATGATCAGGATGATAGGAGCCCGCCCAATTGAATCTTGACAATGGGATTTGAGACCAAGCATCTCGGCCGTTGGCAACCATTTCCCATAAAGTACTAGCATTAGTAGCCTCACCGGCAAATTTGCAACTGAGGCCGATGATGGCGATCGGTTCTGGGGGCTGTGGCTCCTCCATCTTTTACGCTTAGGTTAGGACAAGTGGGTTGACACACTGGCTGGAACTGCAGAATTTGGGTTATGATTTTACACATGAGACTCGAGTAATAGGGGCCCAGGGAAGGAATATATCTCGGGACCTTTCATGCAATCACCATCGTTGTGAACAACCGGAGATGTCACAAGGCGGAATATTGACTGGGCGGAGTTAAACATGGCATGGGATTTATCCAGGTTTGCCGAATATCGATTGTCCGTACTGTTTCGGATTATTGATCTAAAGTGTTCTTTTACTTCTCGGAGGAAAGTGAATAAGAGAAACTCCGTGAATTGTGTATCTAGTGCGATCTCGATACAATAGCCGCTCGTATTTTTTCATTTCCGTACCTCAATAGTCTTACGTCTCAACCTAACTGACTCAACCTAGAAAAAGACGTTTCTTTGTCAGACTGCAAGTTTATTGCAGTAACGAATATGTATTGAAGGCTTTATGGGTAGCGGTCAAATAAAAAGACCATCATGTTAAAGATGTGGAATAATTTATACGCAGGAGTTGACCGTACCTACTTGCAGCATCACAAGTCGTTTCAACCATTATAATTGTAGTGGAATTATCTGTAAGAGTTTATCATTTATGACTACAAAATTCTATTTGACCTTCACATGCCTATTCTCTAGGTACTCTCATGCTGACTCGCCGTCCCCGGACCGATCAACCAATAACCTTTGTGTATCTTCTCCATTCCGTATCTGATTTCAATGCCTGCAAATCTACACTAGGTAGACATAGACACAGCGGGATATAATCGCCCTCAAGTGGACTCATCGAGATAGAACCAGTGATTGGGGTCGTTCGAGGGCGGCGGAGGAAGCAGGATGGCCCAAGTAATGTACCAAAGCTACTCGGCCAAAGGTCATCCCCAGCAAGAGCCGAGGTTGCTCCCAAGTCTGTATTGGGATTTGTTCTGCCACCGTAAAGCAAAAGAGACTTGTCAGACTCGCGTGATATGAATGTGGCGTAGCTTCTCAGATTCCACTCATTGTTGGCAGAAACCAGAGCATGCCGCAACCTTTGAGCGATATCTCCCAAATTGGATGATGCAACGTATCGCATTGGAAGCCTCAGATGGGCGTGGTACACCATATGGCCCATGTAGCTCAATGGGATACGCCCAGCGAGCCGGCCATCGATGGCCCTAGAGAACTTGGATACTGTTGTAGGTTCGTGTGTGGATAGTCTGACGGCGCTGACGCGCTGCCAGCAAAAAGCGCAAATGACATCGTTTTCCGATAGCCGACTGACATCTTTGTGGTTAGAAGGTGATGCAGACAACTGTGTGCGTGCTATCTTCATCAAAGCACTGATTCCAGCGACGGGGAGCTTGAAATAGCACCAGGATGGAGTTGACAGGACTGGCGGGTAGGTGAATCTAAAGGGACGACGCAGATCCCCATAATCCTTGATAGGTTCTGAAGGATTAAGCAATCGGACCACTGAGCGTCTATCGCGGTTTGCTTGCACGAGATCGGGGGCTGAAACTTGTTTCCCCTCAAGCGTAGAGGCAAGATGCCGTATAAACTGAAAGGCAGCGGTGCCGTCCATGATGACATGATGGAAGCATATAGTAAGCAGCATGCCTCCATGAATGAAGTTGGCCTGGAGTACAACGATAGGCACAGGAGGCTCTAGTCTGTGGCCTGCGCTCAAGCCTGCAAACGGCGAGATGATGTGTGCATCCAGCTTTGAAATAGGCACACCTGCTCGCAGGAGGTCAACCATCGGAGGTAGCAGATGATCGCAGTATTTTATTCGCAGAATCTCATTGTTGGGCCTATCAGTTGGCCATGGTGCAGGCAGAAGCAGGCCGTCCTTTTGAACAACCTGGCCGTCGAGCCAGGGGATCTGGGAAGCCAAGTTCTTGAGTGCAACATTAAGGGCGTCGATGACGGCTTCGCGAGATGTGTCAAGAGGGAGCTTGAAGCCAAGGACCAGTTGAGTGTGACCATTCAGGGCCGGAAACTGTGACATGACATCTTGGAAGAGGTCATTGTCATGTTTGAAGTCTTGGACACCCGCATCTGGCGTTTGCTGGTCGAGGTCGTAGGATTCACCAGGCATTTGGTTCATAGTTTTTATTGGAGGGTATTCCAATTATTCTCGTCAAATTTACTTGATAATGACAATGACCTGGGTGGAGCAAGGTTACGGCAGTGTAGACTAGGTGGACATTTAATGTTATTTGAATCTATATTTAATGAAAATTATTGTACCTAAGAGAAAAATAATAGTAATATTAACAACAATAATAATATGCAGTAATAATACTTAACCTCTATTAATCTTTTCACCTCTAATAAAAGCTAAATAAAGGAGCGTTAGCTTGTTGATTGACCTAGTGGGGCTGCTTACTCTGCAGCTAGTATTTATTATTGTAACGGAGTTTCTTTTTCTAACTCCAGATTGGCCGTTGAATGCCTGCTTCATGTTCTTAGAAATATCCTTTAACAAATAGAAATGATTTTCCTCTTTAAAAGTCCAGCTATTCCACAGACAGCAGACAGAAAATCTCAAATAGCCAGAACAACACCGGCTTTGGTCTACTTGGGCTATTTTCTCATGCTTAACCATTTCATACTTGACACCTTCTCAATACCCTTAAACAAGTCGATATTCAAACATGTTGATTTCCAAACGGGCTCTCCAAGGAGTTAGCCTTACATTGCTCGCTCTTCCGTTGGTTAGTGGTTGGTACTGCCCTCCCCCTGGCCCCGTGCTTCCAGCGGCCAAATCTCCCAGCACTAGCCCGTACATCAAAGAGGCGATCGATGATCTTTTTGCCGCCCTCAAGCTTGTATCGGAAACTTGGTACCCCAACACTGCTATCTCAGTAGCAGCCAAGTCCCTCCACGAGGAAACCCCGTTCATTTCCCACCATATTTACCCCATTGGTGGATTGAACACCAGTGGAGTGTCTGCTATCGACGAGGAAACAGTCTACAGAGTGTCGAGTATCTCGAAACTGTTCCCCGTTCTCGCCCTTCTTCGGCTTGGAGTCAGCCTCGAAGATCCAGTGGTAAAGTATCTTCCAGAACTGCGATCTATCAAAACCAACGAGGTTCCAAATGCCATCAATGTTGTCGACTGGGATCACATCACGCTTGATTTGCTCGCAACTCATATGAGCGGCATTGCCGGAGAATGTCAGTTTCCACTCAATATATTTATCTGTTCTATATACTTACTGGCTGAACTTCTCAGACGCCGTTGACCTTGCCGCCTTTCCTTTCGACCTAGGTCCAGCCTTCCAACCACTTAGTCAGGAGTCCGCACCAACTTGTGCCGTTACTGGCTTGGATCCCGAAACCTTGCCACGATGCACGCGCGCCGACTTTTTCCGCGACTTCGGCCTTCGACATCCAGTATTTGCTCCTGGGACTGCACCTGTTTACTCCAACGTTGGGATTTTTCTACTAAGCCTTGTCGTTGAGGTGGTCTCCAAGACGCCCTACGAGACTTTCATCCAGCAAAATATCCTTGGTCCCCTCAGTATGACGAATACTACGACTAGCGCTCCACCCAATATATCATACGGCGCTATAGCTGTAAACCATACCGCTTGGGGTCTTGATTTGGGATTTGAGAACCCGTAAGTAAATTTGTTCTTCACAACAAGCGACGGATGCTAACAGAAACAGATCTGGAGGTTTTTATACCAACACAAAGGATCTCCTGAAATTCGGCAACTCAATACTCGACTACACACTTCTGGACCCAGTAACAACTCGCAAATGGCTCAGACCCGTTGCTTTTACTGATTCTAACGGCGTCATGGTCGGTTATTCCTGGGAGATTCTGCGTACCAAGAACATCACAGGCGATGGAAGAATGATTCCCGCCACCTACAAATCAGGACACCTTCCAGGCTATCAGGCCTCGTTGGTTCTGGTACCAGACTATGACCTTGTCTTGACAATTATGGTGGCAGGCCCTCTTCACGAGGCTACAGAAAGCCTCTTGCAGCATTTTAGCTCTCGTTTTATTGAGCGTATGGTTCCTCCACTGGAACAAGCGGCCAAAGATGAAGCTCGCGTTCGCTACGCTGGTGTATATTCTGACCCTGGTACCAACTCGACCTTGACTATTGAACTTGATGATGGTCCAGGTCTCTCTGTGACTGGTTTCACTGTACGAGGTACAAGCCTGTTGGTTGATCCTTTCGGGAAGCCGGCTCGTGTTCGCCTCTATCCTTCCAATCTCAAAACCAAGGAACAGGAGGCCTGGAGGTCCATTACTAGCACTTTGAGCGATGAAGAGGTCGAGGCAGTCGAATCTGGGTTGATCTGGGAGCAGGGAACATGCCCAACATTTGGAATGTTGGACAGGCGTGGGTACGGCTACAAGGCGCTTGACGAGTTCATTTTCGAACTAGACGCAGCTGGGGATGTCAAAGGTCTCAATTATCGCGCTTTGGATGTGAATTTCAAGAAGAATGTTCACCTGCCCAAAGACAAGCCCCAAGAGCATACGGAAGATCTGAAGGAATTGCTGAGGGCGCTTTTGCTGAAGCTTGACGCTCAAGGAAGTTCTTGAAGGTGGCGAGAGCGCTTCATTGCTTAGACTTTTGGGGACCGTGGGAAGGGTTGTTCGGCGGTCAGAAATTGGATTTATCTTCTGGCTTGTCAAATAAATACGTCGTTCAAGAAAGCATGGCTAGGTTTACTTCTTTACGACTGCTCAGTGTCATGATTACACAACATGGTGTTTTATGGCTACTGAATAGATTTAACAGTTACCTGAGGAGGGTTAATACTCTTACAAACCAGACTTATTTTATATTACTACCTACATATATAACACTAACATCAACATGAAGTCTTGTAGTTTGCTTCCATTATAAGTCTGAAGATAGTGGCAAAGGCTTTACAATCTTCAAATAGGTTACCTTGAGCGCGCTATTAATCAACAGGCTGATAAACGAAATCTCTTGGCCCAGAATTACGTCGTCGTGCATGTAAAACTAATCTTTCATCGCATTTCCACTGTATTTACGACTGCAGGCCCAGAGGCGTTGCGCAAACGACCATCTATTCAAAAGGCATGATAGATAGAGAGCTGTCTAGTACCAACATCCTTCCTAGACCAGGTGTTGACCGCTCCTAGTCTTGATCACTTCTCCTGTGCAATTTCCGTCCTTCATCAGGTACATGTAAGCTTCAGCAACATCTTCAACCATGCCCTCACTGCCAGTTGGATTCTTCTTAGCCAAGATGCCACGTAACTCCGAGACTTGTTCAGCTGGGACCTCAGACCATAATCCCGTTTCCAAAACATAACCTGGCTCCACGACGTTGACCCGAACTGGTTTCATGTCCAGGGCTAGTCCCCTAATCATCCCGACGGTCCCTTGGGCTATGTAGCTAAGCACACTGCATCCAATGTTGGGTTGATCCGCAATACTGCCAGAAGTGAAAGTCAGGCTGGAATGCCGACTCAAAGGCAGATATCGTGATGTCACCTTTGCCAAAAGTACCATCGTTTGTAGTCTTTTATGAGCGGGCACTAAGTTTTCGGCAGCCATATTCTGAACGGAGATTTGGCGTGGAATTGAGTTGCTGGCTGTCAATACAACATGGTGGATTTGATCGATCTTCTTGAACAGCGCGTCTAGATCTTCCTCCAGACTAGGCTTGTCCAGATCACAGCTAGAGCCAGATATCTCGGCTGGTGGATGAGCATTCTTGATATGCTTCACGGCCTTGTCCACTGTAGCTTGCGACGAGCCAACGATGGTGACTTTGGCGGCATCCTGGACTGCGGCCAGGGCGACGCCGCGGCCAATTCCATTAGTGCCACCAATGACTAGGATGTGCTGTCCGCGCAGTCTTGGAGAGCTTGACATTATGATTAACAGGGGAGGATAAGTAAAGAAGGTGAAAAGGTTTGGGGGACACTGTAATAGAGAAAGGCCACAGATACATATCAACTGTCACTGGTAGTATTGATAAGACGGAGTAAAGAAACTCCACTGCAATAGCCGGCGTAAACTCTTATATGTTTTGGGTTTCTTTCGCTATTCGACAATTAAGAAAATAAATAACGGCGTAATTATGTGTTTGGCAACAAAGATGGCGGAAGCTTATCCTAGTTCTGCAAAATAACCCCCGTCTCCTTCGCAACACTCATCACGCCATGGACCAATGCTGCCACGTCTGCTGATTTTATGGGTACACGATGATCTCCATCCCACTCAAGCACATGGGCTGTATCCTTTTGGCAATAGTCTACTAGCTCTCTGTGCCTGGCTATCATCTCGTCTCGTAAACCATGGACGTGGAGCGTTGGCAAGTGAAGTTGCTCTTGTTTTTCACGCTCAAGCTCATTGTGATCAACCACATCGGATCGCATCCATAACAGGGGCCCACGGCCAGCAAGTAGCACGGCAAAGCGGAACTCTGCCTCCAATAAAGTTGATGCTGGCGAGGAGCCAGTTACTGAATGCCCAAAATGCTTCCAACTCTGCTGTCTTCGAAGCAAACTAGCCGCGATGTTGGCGCCTTGGCTAAAGCCTAAGAGACCAGCCCAGACACCTGTGGCTCCAGCCTTATCATCTTCTCTCATAGCCGTGGCCAGAATCTGATCAATTTTGTCAATCTCTTCCTGGTCTGTGAAAGAAAAGTGAGATGAATCGCCAAACACGTAGCCTGGCCGTCTCCAGCTGCGAAACGGAATCCATTCAGCATAGACAGATTCGACATCTGGCCCAGGGTTGCTGAAGTAAGGCGCATCGACAAACACGAATCGGAAGTGGTTTTCAAGTTGGGCGCGAATTACACGACATTGAGCTCCGAAAATGAGAGCGTTGGTGCCACCGCCGTGGAGGCAAAGAAGGCGTGGAAGATGAAGGGCAGGGTTGGCATAACGAGAAGATTCTTCTCTTCTTGATGACTCCATTAGTGGCTACCCAAGGCGATTGTGATTATGCGTTATGTAGTGTGATGGAATAGTCTAGATAGAAAGGGAAACGAGCCAAGGTATGACTTATTATAGTATAAGCCTTGAGAGTTACTTTGATTCTCTTCTGACTTTACTATTTCTTGGATGTTCATTCTGCCAGTTTTATAATTTTAAATGCATTAAAATCAATACAACTAAAAATAAAGCAAAGTGACTTGGAAGCTCCTTCATTCAGCTAACCCAAAACATGATATCCCTATAGATTCTCCGCCTACCCCATAGTTGGGTAGAGTATTATCTTCATTTTACAGGGAGCCCTAGTAGAATAACTACCGGTTAGGATGTATTATAGCATCCTGCTTGTACTTCGTGATCCAGCCCACTAATGCCCATCGGATCCGCTCAACACGCGCTGCTGCCCAAGACCTACTTGAACGGCCAATCATAGGGTAATTAAACCCGTCCTAAGTTTTATTTAGAATTGTCATCGGTTGCATGGGTTGGTGGGCAGCCCTGCCAGGTCGCTCACCCCCCTGACCGCAGAGACTTGGAAAAGCTCAGGCTTATAATGAAGCAGTTTCATGCTTTGATATTGATTTGATCCGTAATTTGTCCACGGTTAAGGAAATAATTGCTAATACGATTAATAAAAGGTGATAGATTAAAGACTGTTATTGCGACCATTAGTGTCGTATACCTACATTCCGCACATACCATCTTTCCGCATACTATCCTCAATTATCGTAATAACTTTAATATATAATATCT
>PVPY01001760.1:0-12050 GCA_002982035.1 Fusarium algeriense | reverse complement strand
AATGTTCTGCTCTGCTAGCTCGCATGCTGAGTCTAGTACGTTCATACACATGGCAGCTTGTCGATGAAGCTCATCTTCTCCAACACCCGCTGCAGACACGGCTGAATTGTTTGCTGTTTTTATGACATCTTGAAATCGCATCAAAACTGTTGATCTAAACATTCCATGTCGACCTTCTGACTTTTTCCCCATGTCAAGTCTCAATCTCGACTTTGGATCATGACCCTTGCTCACCTAAAATCGTAAGTTTTCTCTCCTGAGAAAATGAAAAAATAAGAATGAGAACTTACTTCACCAGCCCTTGATTCCGCGCCATTATTATTCTTCTCCTCAAGTTTCTTCTTAAACTGCGATGACCTTTTCGTTGGTAACCGTTCAAGTCTCGGCGATGTTGATAACGTCCGCCTTGTCACTGGGACAATAGGAGCTCGTAAAGCCCCAGCGCGGAGCAAAAACCTCATAATGAAAAACAAAAAAGAGAGCCAAACATGCTCTTCTCGAGACGAAAAAAAGAATCGTCAAATAACCCTGTCAATTTGCACGATGGCGAATGCGACTGAGTCTCGCCATCATATTAAAATCAGTCCCAGAAAATTCCCATGAGACGGAGTTTTGTTTTGCCGGGTTCCGTAGTTTGCATGAGAGTGGAGAATGACGATGAGACACTGCCACGAGAGGCGTCATTGTAGACTTGTGACTTTACTTTACTTGGGTTAATTATCTTGGGTTACCTTGGTTCCATTTTCTTCTTCAGCCTCGTTTGCGATCTTATCTTGAATCGCCTATAACTTCAGTACCTCTCGCTAACCTCACCAGCTTAATCAACTCATCAAGACTGACTCGCCCATCATGGCGTCGTCATCAACTCCAGCAACTCCCCTACTCTAGTCCGTCAATCATCGCCAATATCTTCAAACAAAGCTAACAGCTACAGCTCTTGCATCGCGCACAACACTACGATCCTCTCAGAATGCACAACATCAGCCTCCTCCCAAACCTCATCCCTCGCCTCCCTCATCCTCCCCAAGATTGAACATACAAACCCTCAAAAGCTCACCTACACCCACGGCCAGCATCAAATCCACTACGTCGCCGAATCTCCCTCTGAACATCGCGATTACCCATCCGCAGGTGGTCTCACATTCCTCGTCATCGCCGACTCATCCCTCGGCCGTCGCGTACCATTCGGTTATCTCTTCGAAATTCGCAAGCGCTTCCTTCAGCAATTCCCAGAGAGCACGGACTTTTCTGATATGCCCAATTATGGCGCTGCGTCGTTCAATTCGGAACTTAAATCTCTTATGGTCGAATATGGTACTACGAGCGGAGGTCGCGACGATGCTATTGGAAACGCCAAGCGCGAGATCGACGACGTTAGAGGAATCATGACAAAGAACATTGAGAGTCTTCTTGAGCGCGGTGAAAGGTTGGACTTGCTAGTTGACAAGACGGATCGTCTTGGTGGTAGTGCACAAGAGTTCCGCGTCCGCAGTCGTGGCCTCAAGCGCAAGATGTGGTGGAAGAACGTCAAGCTTATGGGACTCTTGGTACTCGTAGTATTCCTCATCATCATGGCTATTGTGATCGCTGTCAAGAATGGGTCTGGTTAAGGTAGCTTGCAGCTATTCCTTTGTATTATTTCCTTCTTGTTGAAACTGTGTATTTGTTTTTCCTAGGCGAACAGATGGGACGGACAACCCGGGCAAAAAGGGTATAATTATGCAACAAGTCCTCTTCAACAATCAATCAAACTGATACCCCAAATATCAATCCATCTGCTTCTCAGCGTTGTCGTAATCGTGATAAAGTGTCGTAACCATTCACTGCTCAAACTCTTGGCGTCTCATCATTTGTCGCGCAGCGCATTTCATCACACGCAAATGTGTAAATTAAATCGTCGGTTTTGTCTCCGATCCTCCATTTGTTGTTCTCACAGCTTCGGTTTTCTTCTCTCACTTTCTTGATAAACATATCCCAACGTCACAGGACTAACAACCGATCCCGTAACCAAAGACGTCGGCGCTCTTCGGAACTTGTCTGTGAAAAATGCCGGATGTAACGAAGAAGCGCAAGGAACAGGTTTAAGCGGCGGCGGTTGCGTCGCCGGAGGACAAGCTGCGCCCATTTTGATATTTTGTACCGGCGAATAAATAAAAAACAATGACTAAATGACGATGAGTTATCACATTCTCCAAATTGGGGGATGTAGTATTAAATAAAGAGGCACAGATATTCTTACCTTGCGCCGAGGTCACTGTTGATCTTTCTCCACGTGCTTCGGTAATCACACCGATGACCTTGGTTCTAGCGTTCGGAATGGAAGACTCGGAATGGTGATGACGGAAGCCCGCCGTAGCGTAAATCTTTCACTTGAAACAGGACCAATTGATAAGTCAAACGGTCCGGGGAATCGGGGAGACATTTACCGAGAAGCGGGGAGCCCTGTTATAACATGGAGATATCCAATACAAGGTCAAAGGAATATTCATTCATTCATACGATACACTATAATAATGCAATAATGCGTCATACGCACGCTCCGCACTATACAAACCAATCCACAAACCCATTTCAACTCCAGCGCCTGTAGTCCCAGTCATTCCCATAAGAGCCCATGGATATACGTAAACAAAAGAAACTCCTTCATCCCCGCCATTGCTCCATTGGATTCTCCCTCTCTTCTGCTGTCGCAGTGAACCTCGGTTGATAATCGTCATAGCTCCCACGATGTCTCTTGTCATGAACTCTTTCAGCACCTGGAGTTGGCTGGTTTGGAAGAATTCTATCTGCTTCTGCATCGCCTTCTTCAGCATCTTTTCCATCTCCAAACACTTTATCCACATTGCCATCCTTCTCAATGCGTTGCATCAGATCCTGGTCTCCAGGAAAGTAGACTCGTCGAATGGCTTGAACAACCAGGTCAATCACAATGAGCACGATAAGCTCAAGTAATACAAGTGTCCACCATTGAAGTGTGCGACCAAAGTTGTCAATGAAAGCGTCGCGGACAATGTAAGGACCAAAACTCCTGGGTTTGATGCCTGAGATTGCTAGCATCCACAAGAACCAACCAGCGACAGATATGAGACAGCCACCAAATGTGACGATTGTCTTGGTGTGAACCTCAAGGATCCTACAGTGGTCAGTCAAGGTCCATATCGGACAGGATGCAACTTACAAGAGCTTGATGTTGATGAAAATAACAGCAACAGTGAAACTAACCATGCCCATGGCAAAGATGCTGGTATCTCGATCATAGAACGTCCTGTTGTAAACACACCAAGTAAAGTACCAGATCACAAAACTCCCTGCAGCACCCATGAACATCCATGCAAAGTACTGAGAGAATCTGAATCCGAGGTTCCTTTGGCCAAAGGTGTAGAGCTCTGGCACCTTCATCAGTGTCTCAGCACGGAGATCCTTTTCAAAGATACCGAGAAGAATAACAGGAAGTGATGTGAAGGCACTGTTGAAGACGGTCAAACTCCACGATTCGTAGAGTGATGTTCCGGAGTATCCGTTGTAACGCTGGTAATGAGCTTGTACGATGAAGAACAGAATTTCCTTCCAGAAAGTTGCAAGCACATATTTTCCAGTTCTCATGTAATTCCATCGGCCATGAACAAAGAGAAGCTTTTGTAGGAAACGGAACTGCGCGATTGAGTAGTCTGAAATTCGAGCAGCTTGTAGACCCTCGCGACCCGAAATGCCGATGCCTACATGAGAGGCTTGGATCATACCGATATCATTTGCACCATCACCAATCGCCAGAGTCATGCTCTTGGGCACGTATCTCCTGATTGAGCGGACAAGGTTTGTCTTTTGTGAGGGAGAAGCTCGGCAGCAGATGACAGAGTCAACGCGTACAACAAGGTCGTAGAACAGAAGAGACAGTTCATCATCTTCGTCAATCTTGGCAAGCGTCTGTCCATCAACAACCACGACAGAATGCGGAACCATACCACGACTAACATCACTGAGAGTCGCGGTAATCGTCTCTTTCAATTCACCCAAAGTCGCATCAAGCACGTAAACCTCTGACCAAGGCTTGCACACACGAGCAGAATGACCAATATTAATAGCCGTCTCTCGTTTATCACCTGTAAGCATCCAGACTTTGATGTTGGCGCGGCGCAGCTTGTCAATAGTGTCGGGAACTCCCACTTGAAGCTTGTCTTCGATGGCTGTCGCTCCGGCAAGCTCGAACCTCTGCTCAATAAGCTCTCCAGCGGCTTCGATGCGTTCCTGGCGATCAACCAAGCTAGTTTCAGCTTCTCTGTACTTGGCTTTCCAAGTGCGATAAGAGTCTTCGTCAATGTAGCGGTAAGCGTACAGAAGAGTTCGAAGACCTTCACTTGCAAAGTCATCGACGTGCTGGAAGCACTTTTCAAAGACAGCACCTTCGTTTGCAGCCACTGATTCGTCAATCTTGCGTTCAGTATCTTCGAAAGAGGGCATTTGAACAAGACTCTGTCGAGGACTGATTGGACTTATCATGTCTGATGAAGTACGAGGTGATCGAGCAAGCTGTTGTGACAACCGCTTAAGATCCGAGGAACGTCGACCCAAGCTCAATCTGAGGCCTTCCCGATTAGAAGATTCGCCTCTAGAAAAACCAAAACTGTTGCGAGGACTTCCATAGGGGCTTCCATAAGGACTGACACTCTTCTGCGAATTGATCCGTTGCAAAGCCTGATCTTGTCGAGATGCTCTTCGTTGACTGGACCGACGACCAATATTCTTTGCAGTTTCTTCAGCAAGGTTACTCAACTTCAGACGCTGCATGATAACGTTGTCGGCGCCCTTGCAGAAGACGCAGATACGTCCATCAGGCATGCGAATAATGATTGACATCCTCTTTCTCTTACTGCTGAATTCAATCACATCCAGCACCTGATACGTCTCAGTGTATAGAGACCCATCGGCGTCTCGTGACTCCAGCTTGATAGCTTGTGCAGGGCGATCAATGACCAGGTATCCCAGATCTTTGGCAGCCTCCACAAGGGCTAGTTCATCAGGAGAAGCAGCTTGGAATGTGATGTCGCCATCATCTGTCTTCTCAGGAAGACATGTATGACAAAGAGCAATGCATAACAAAAAGTGCTTGGCCCGTCGTGAGAAAGGAGTGTTTGGCTTCCTCTGAATGTAATCCAGCAAATCTTCCGTCTTCATATCGGCACTTTCAGCTGTGCTGACAGTCGATTGCCAGTGGCTTGCAGACCTTGTCGACATGCTTCGAATAGGCTCCGGTCGAGATCCGCTTCCATCATCGTTTGCGCCATCGAAAGTCTTTACATGGCCTACGTTTCTTGCCGCGATATAGCTTGCCTTGGATTTACCCTTCTTTGGTCGTTCTGACTCTTGAATTCGTCGGCGCATCTCTTCTTGATCCCTCTGCACATCCATATCATGCAGACAAGCTACACCAGCGACCGACATTTTTCGAAAGCGCATAATGTTCTCCGTCAGAGTACCCGTCTTGTCAGAAAAGACATAACTGACTTGACCCAAATTCTCGAGGATAGTAGTCGTGTTGGCCACCATCGGGGTATCAGATATCGGGTCGTACATATCTGCATCTTGAAGCAAGTACAACTGCCCTAGCTTGATGATCTCAAGACTGATATACAGCGACAAGGGAATCAGTGTGTTAAACATGATGATGAAGCCAAAGAAGATTTCCTTAAAAGGGACGCTGCCATTCCAGAAACCACGGCGCCTAATGTACCAAGCAAAATCCTCGGTGCGGTCTTTCCACAGGTAGTAACCGATAGTTAGACCCATTGTAAGCATGAGAACGATAAAGATCTGAACCATGATCATCTTGTTAATGACTGATTGCATAGCAGGTTTCTTGGCGCGGACATTCTTGTTGGCGTTCATTCGAATCTTGCACTCCTCGCCTGTATTCACAATGATACCGATGGCTTCTGCCGTATTACGGAGAGTAGAACCACGGTAAACGACGTTATTCATGGATAGAGGTAGAGTTTCGCCATCGACAGTTACTCGGCCATCGTAGCTGTAAAGGTCCAGGTTGGGGTTTTCGGAGATGACAGTAGCCTGTGTTGATCGCAGTCCTTCTAGAGTGTTGCACCTCTCAGCAAGTAAAGGACAAGCCTGCTTACTCTTGAGGTTCGTCTCACCATCAAGAGCCATGGTGTCGATGTACGCAATGCCGTTGGGTCCAGTGGCATGCAAAAGCACTATGTCCGCAGGAACTGGATCATCTCGCCGCAAACGAATGACATCGCCAACACGGACGTGCTGCCATTGAACCGAAGTCCAGTCTCCATCTCCTCCCAACTTGGCAGTACCTGTAGTACCTGATTCGAGATCATCAAGCATATGCTCTTCACCACTCTCAAGCCCTTTTTCTTTCCGTCTCTTCATCTTCTCGACGTGCCTAACGCGAACTTTTTCCGCCGCTCGATCCGTCAAAACCCAAGCCTCACTTCGATTTTCCACACGATCGAGTCGGTAGCGCCTATAATCATCCCATCCTTCCTTGGCCATACTGAAAGCGACAAATACGCCCAGGGGTGCAATAGTAGTCCACCGTCCGACTGTGCTTAGACCAGGAATCATCTGAATAGTACCAACAACGAGGAAGTAAAAGTTTCCAAGTTTGCTGAACTGAAAGATGAGTTGTTTCGGGATGAAATCGTAGATAGTATAACGACTCGATCGGATAAAGTTGCTGCAGTATGGCTTTCCGGCTCGCTCGTCGATAAGGCCATTAGCACTTCGCTGTGGTGGATTGAGAGGAATATGACGGCCATCTGGTAAAGGTTCGAGGGGTTTTTGGCGAAGTATTGTCTCGAGTATCACCTTCTGGTGGAACACCTCCAGCTGTTTTCGAGTGCGATCTTTCCATGTTGGCTTTGCGCCAGGTCCAATCTTTCGCTGTCGCCTTTCTCGAAGGTACTTCTTTATATCATCGCGCACTGAAGACTTGGTGCCGTTTCCACCGAAGCCAAAACTCGTCTTGTCAGCTGGTGAGGTCAATTCCTTATCGGTTCGGTCCGCAGAATCGGGAGGTTGGTCAGTTGACAATTCTGTTCTCGAAGGAATCGGTCGCAATTCGTAGGGACCACTCGCTCGTGGACGGGAACCATCGTCGGGTCTCCTAGTTCTGGACCTCGATCCAGATCTCACGTTTGTATCATCGGCGGAAGATCGTCGTGGGCGATCATTGTTAGGATCTGTGTAAGAGCGACCTGTATTCCGTGGTCTTGAGAAATTGGTCGAAGTTCGAGGGTATCGCTCGTCGAGAGCAGCAAGATCACGAGCTACTTCACCATCGGTGTCATTTCTCGCTTGAGACGGCCGGCGCCCGTTATTATCGCTAGGGTATGAAGGAGCCATATTAAGGCCGTTAAATCGGCGGTAGCATCTGGCATAAACGTTGGAGCTGTGGAGTGGTCGTGGGGAACGCGCCGGGTTTAATTAGATTGGAGCGGTATTGAAACGAAATGGTAACGTCGAAGAGGAGGGGTTTCGAGTGTAATCAAAAGAAAGAAGAAAGAAACGAGAGAATAAAAACGGCTTGAGGAGAAATTGGAGAATGTGGATGTTTTGTCAGAATTGAGTTGTTAGGCTGGCGTTGGCTGGGCTGGGCTGGGCAAACGGGGATCGTGTACAGCCCGACGCGGCCTCTACCTTACTCCAAGCCAAGGATGATCTGTAAGCTACACCTGCCATGCGTAATCCTCTAATCTCCGCATATAAATGGAAGCATTTATCACACATCTATTTACTATAATTTCTATTCTTCACTAGCAATTCATTCATTACAGTACATCCTGATCTTCGGAACCTCTTCGTATCTTCAATCTTGATACTTGCCCCCACGAATTACACTTTACAAGTATGATGAGTATTGAGGCGCAGCATCAGTTGTGGTGATGAATCTTCGCTGCCCCGCGGGTACTGTAACAGGCCTAATGCACTGTAAGCTGACCCTGATTGGCGCCGTTTAGTCCAGCCAAGGTCACTAACTCGTAGCTTAATCAAGCCATCTAACTAATCTGGCGAGAAAATAAGCTCATGCATTACGCTTCGTCTAAAACATTGGGGATTCCAAGCTGGGGAAATAACCATGAGTAAGAGGCTGGAATTATTCAACAGACCCCAGATTAGTCTATTCTTTGTATTGAACAAATCTGACCAACATATCTCGCACGTGCAATTCAAGTCCAATCTCTCACTGCGCCTCGAAATATACGCAACCTAATCCGCAGCCATCTGAGTATCAAGACAGTGAAGAAGAAATAGAATAATTGGGTAAAAAGACTCGAGTACTCGAGTATAATACGCGGCTCAGCCCTGGTGATACGAATCTCTTACACGGTCCGTTGTTACTCCCACATCTTCCGAGTCAGCCGAGGACGAGCTGTGTTATAAGACATTGGCCAACCTTTAATTCATCCTATCTTGGTACCTCATTGATATGGGACATCACTTGATCAATCTCTTTAATTTAAATACTAGCTATCCTTCTCTCAATCACACCTATATAAGTCAACTTGTCAGATAGCTCAGCTATGTTGATCTCTGCACCTCTGCCTTCTCACGCCCCCCTCGGAGGCCATTCATGCCACCCAGACTGCGCCTTGTAACATGATGTCTTCCTCAAGATCCTTCCTCCGAGTCATCCGTCCCTGGACATGGAATTTACACTAACACAGCCCGCACAATTCACACCAATTTTTGTCACACTGTCACTCAACCAGATCACACAATCACAGAAGAAACTCAAAAGATTGAACATAACCCCATTTTTAAATCAGCAATTCCACCCTAAAAAAATTCCCATGCCTTCGTGTCCAACTGTAGGCTTCCCTTGAAGTACACGTCTCAGTTGACGCCTACCGAGGACAGCAATCCAGCTGCTCATAAACTCCAACCGGTACCCTATCTTTCGAATGTACCTTAAAGCACAAAAAAGAAAAACCCCAAAGCCCCCTCTCCATTAGAGTAATGAACCCAACAAAAGCCGCCGGGGCTTCTCCCCAACGTTCGACGTGACACAAAGAAAACAAACTATCGAAATATTAAACACTATTATCTGTGGTTTTATACAAAGATAATGTGTATGCAGATTAGGTCCATGACAGCGTGCGGTGGTCAAGCAACGCTGGTCAAAGAGAATGAAGCCGATTAACAGAAAGTCGTCGGTTAAGTGTTGAACAAGACCACCCAAGAAATAAACAAGTCGCGATAAAATCAAATGGAACTGTTTCAACGCGGGAAAGAGTTATACGATCGCTGTGTTGTGCCCGACATACATGACCGATGTCAAAGAAGTGTATCGTCATGCAAGTTCATTCATGGCCGTAGTGGGGAGAATCGACCAAACTGACACCATCGGTATCAAAACTGGTTTGGTTGAATTGAGAAGATGACAAGGAAAGTCGCCTATATGAAACTGGCGGAAAAAAAAAAAACAAGAAAAGGAAATCCCAATGGTATAATTTGCCCAAACGCCCTGGTATGATAGACATACTAAAAACACCACCAACACCTATGCCCGCCCTATACTCTTTTAGTTTCCTTGGTGAGCTTGGGGCATTGCCTCGGGAGATAGGCTTGAGGGATCAACTGCATCAAACTGCACAAGCTGGTCCATATCGAGGTCAGCCTGTTGGTGTTGCACGAAACCAGGTGAAGTTGTGTGCATGGGCAGGTTGATGGTGTGCTTAGAGTACATCTCATTCAGGCTCGCTCCATCCTCCGAAACAGCACAAGATCCATCATTCATAGGATACAGGTCAGCTGAGCCAGGGCGACCCATCATTGACATAGGAGGGGATTGCTCCAGAATGTTAGGCTCGCCAGGACTGTTGAAAGGGAGAGGAGAAACAGATGTGGGAACACCTGTGTCAGGGTTAACCATGGGTGACAGGAAACCGTTGCTGTAAGGTGTGTTGTAGCTTGACTGAGGAACCTCAGGACCAGGGGGGAAGAAGCCTGGGCTGGGAGGAAACTCAGCAGGAGAAGCAGTGGTGGCAGACATGGGATATTGACGCATGTCGAGGCCGAATCCTGCCTGTGTATCAATGCGCAGATTGGGTGCCATGTTGTTTCCAGCAGGCTGAGGAACTGGCGCAAAGATGTGAGGGTTGTGCTGGGGAGGAGGAGGCATCTCTCCAGGTGGTTGGATGTAGAAGGAAGGCATCGGCTGGTTCTGGAACATGGCGAAATCCACGGGTCCAGGGACTGATCGACTACGTTGACGCTTGTGACCAGGTCCAGGACGCATGCCAGAGTGCATTTGGTGAATACCCCACTGCTCCTGGTACATGCCGACATGGGGTTGAAAGCTGGGCTGAGATGAGGGTCGGGCGGTCGGGGAGACAGGAGCCGAGACGGAAAGGACGTGAGGGTCGTTGTAGGGATGAGGGTTGTGGCGGTTCATAAAAGATTCAAGCGAGACCAACTTGGCGAGTTGGCCACTGAGAACCTTGGGGTTTCCACCGAGGTGGTGAACCAAACACTGAGTGGCTTGAAGATCCTCTGTGAAATCACCGCACTGGAAGAATCCATTGGTGGTGGGAGATGAGTCCATGAAAAAGTTGGGGGGCCTGTTCAACTCAATGACAATCCCTCCAAGCTTAGTTGGGTCTCCTTCGCCATTCTCAAGGAAGATGTTCTTGATGGAAGAGAAGGGGTACTCGATCTTGTAGCCGGCCTGCTCGTTGTTGATGTAGTAGGTCATGGTACACTTGTCGGGTGAGTAAAAGATGATGAGATCCATCGTGTTTTGTCCAACTCGAGTCCACTTTCCAATGCTGAGGGATCGGCAGGTAAGATGATGAATCACTGCTGTCAAGTTAATACGCCGTTGTTACGTGGAGGACGAATTACTCACAAACTTTACCCTGGCCTCCCTGGTCGCCACCGAGCATCATGTTACCGTGACCAAAGGGGACCAGTCCAGTACGGCCGAGATAACTTCCGCCAAGACCCTTGCCAGATTCCATCGCCTGCATAGCGAGATAAGCTCGCATTGACTCGGGAATTGAGTCAATGTCTTCACCAGTCTCCAGACTCTTCTTGGCCAACAGCTTAATCTTGGCTCGCCTATTATTGTCAGCGGGATTGTAAAAGTATCGAGTTTATTACATACCTGTTTTGGAACCAAATCTGGACAGACCTTTCGGTCATGTTGATTTCCTCGGCGATTCTCTCACGGACGGTAGCAGTAGGTGTAGGGTTGTTGTTGAATTCCATCTCTAAAGTTGTCAATTGATCCTGTGTAGCACGCTGTCGCTTCTGGTTTTTTTGCTGTTGAGTGAGAGTGCTCTTGCGAGGAGGTCGTCGTGAGGCAGAGTTGGCGGCAGCTGAAGCAGATGGAGATGGTGTCTCTTTCTTCATTGCGGCTGAGACAGGGGTCGGGACAGATGGTGAAGATGTTGAGTTGGGTGTGGTGACCTCTGGGACATTGCCCAGGGCCATGGGCTGTTCAATCTCCGTGGCCATTGCTAAGTAGATCGCGAGATGCAATACTAAATGCAGTTGAAATTATAAAATAAATGAAACAGTGTCGAGATCGGATGCTTTAGCAATACGGTTGTCGTCGATTATACTTGATACACGAAAACGCGTTCAAGTGAGCTGGATTATCAGACAAATAAAAGACGGCGACGGTGTCGAAATCGACGAATAAAGGAACGTAGTGAATGACAGTTAATCGGTAGTCAGTTCAAATAAAGAGTGTATTCCTTAATCTGTTGAACAGAAAAGGAGGTAAGAATAAAGTATCGTGATGGCGGATGTGCCGGTCTCGAACGGTTTTGGGCGTTTTAAAAACGTTGTGGACGTGAAAACGATCCTGGTGTAAGAACTGTTTGAGTTTGGAGCCTAAAGAAAGGAACGGACCCGGAAAGAGTGACGGGAACCGAAGATTGGCTTGAAGATTGAATAATTCAAGAGAGTGACTTAAGGAAAGAAAAGAATGAACAAAAAGGACGAGGGAGAAGAAGCGGAAGAAGCGGTCACAAGGAGTGGACTGGCGATGCAAGATGGAAAAGAGAAACGGACGGGGG
>PVPY01001758.1:0-16573 GCA_002982035.1 Fusarium algeriense | reverse complement strand
GTTTTTTATATGATTGTGTAGAACACCTGTAAAAAAAAAAAAAAAAAAAAAAAAAAAAAAAGGGGGGGGGGAAGCTCGCCTGATAGTACAGTCGACCCAGGGCTCTTTATGATCTTGGAGGATTCAAAGACTATACAGAAGTCAATTTTTTGAAGCAAGATAACCTACTCCTACTAAAGTCGATCACAGGATTTCGTTAAGCAACGAATAGGGCGACTTATTGGACCAGTTGTGGGTTTACCAAACGCTCTTGAGAGGTAGTTCAAGGACTGACGTAGTCGTCTATAATAGCCTTGAAGGCGCATTACCTTATGTATTTTAATTTAGAGATAATCTCTATTGGGTACTACAATTTCGTAAAGCGCTACACAGACATGTACATCAAATCATCCGCCCCGTTCTGGGAATAAGGTATGTACGTGGGTTCAATCACGGGGAAACGAATGAATTGCAATTCCAAAGGCTAGTGGTAATTCATGAGGTGCTATCAGAAACTGCCCATCTCTCAGAGCATCAGATCCTAGCCGGTTCGACCACCTGTCATCCAGATCGTATCTCAAGCTATTTTACCTGGTGACAACTTCATCAACCATTTCGGACGAATTGTAGTTGTTCACCGACAGCACCGCTCAATGCAACATGAACCCTTCCACAGCAATTGCACTCGCGAAAATATTGCGAAACCCCCAAACGCCTGCTGTCTGGTACGTCTTCTGGAATTGTTGTTACTTCTAGTGGGAGAGGAGAGGGCCCTTGTTGTCGTTCTTGGGACCTTGACGCTCGGGGAACTTAATGAATCGGTTAGTCACACTGCTAGTTAAGCTTCATGGAGAAGGTTCTCCTTACCTCTGTGGTCTGGGTTTGACCCTTCTCAAGAATCTGCTTGATGACATCATCATCAACAGAGGTGCCAAACTCGTTCTCGAGAGCGGCCTTGGACGCAGCATCGAGGCTTCCCTGAGCTCCTTGGCTATTGGAATGTCAACTTCTGTGTTATGAATTGGAAAAAATATAGCATCTAGATGTTCGAAAATCAAGAGAAAATGACAAGCAGTGGCGCCTAAGTCATGATCAAGTGCCAGCCAGATGGCATCGACTCAAGTTGCAAGGACCTGGTGTAATGCATGCCAGAGTCACGCAGGGCTCTCATTACCATGGCAGCCACGAGATGAAGTGGGAAAGAAGAGATGCAAAGCGGGGGTGGCTTGACTTACTTGTGTGTCAGGAAGATCTTGAAGGAAGAGATGAAGTGAGCCAGAGGGATGCTCTTGTCGCTCTTCCACTTCTGGTAGGTCTCGACATCATCGATGAAGATGATGAAGTCGTCGCTGCCCTTGTAGTGGACCTTGGTCTGCTGAGTCTCGCCGCGAGCCATTGTGGTTGTTTATTGAGGAAGGTGTGGTGGTAGTTGTATTGGTGATGTAGAGTCGTCAAACGATAGATGTGGGAGTCGTTGGATGAAGTTGTTGAGAATTGACTATCAGAGTTGATGTGAAGGATGAGGATGAAGATGAGGAGAAGAAGAGGGTTGAGAGAATGCGGTGCATTTAAAGGCTTAAAAGGAAGCTCAATGTGAGGAGCAGTGACGAGTGTAGCTTGCTGGCTGGGAAGCTACCTACGTCATACGTCATAGCCGTGCTCTCCCATGGAAGGTGGGCAAGAGGGCTGGTACGTACTGCATCGTGGGGCTCTTAATTCTCAAGACAATGAAGGAAAACAATAAGCTATCGGCCTTTCTCCTGAGAATATATACCTTGTACATAGTAATAACAATTATCTTCATAATTCAATAGGTTCAAGAACACCATAACTATATTATCATAGGCTAGAGATATTACTGGAAGGCTTGTGTAGGCTACCTAATGTATCTTCATACAAAGGTTTCCCTATTGCTTTTTTCTTGCTCCAGAACTCTGGGGCTGAACGGGCCCCACTAGAGCTAGCCTCAGCCAATGAAGCAACACAGTCCTGTTGCTGGCTAGGCTGGAAGTTGCATGTCTTCCTTCTTCACGTTCCTGCATGCTTGAATCCACTGCGTACGTCACCATATTTTGAACAGGAGACTAAAAATATTCAAGCTTACCTTGCGGCGCCATGTTGATCGCGTGCTCCTCACGCCAGTCCTCAGCAATTTCCGTGGAAAAGGATTGGCTTAGGTAGGTTGCAGCGGATCCCGTATTGTTCTCCCGTCTTCCACGTCAGATACGAATCACCCTCTTTCTCATTGCCTTGGCAAGCCATATTGCTTGTGATTTCTGTCTCGGTTTCTCTCGGGGGCATTAGTACATACGTGTTGTCCTCTTGATGCCTGATGTCCAGGACTCAACTTCATGATTTGTACATTGTCCAGCACACATGATTCAATCACGTTCCATAAAGTGAAAGAACTAATGGTTTCGTACCAAGCAGCAGAAATTCGGTAGACTTCCCCAGCTTTTAACTTATTAGCTAAAGTGCTGTACAGAAACTACCTAGATTAGGTACCTAAGCTTGTTAAAGTAATGTAGCGATCGACTAGTTGGACATCGGTTTGGTACTCCTTAGTGATGCTAATTATAAAACCTAATACGCAGTTTCCCATGATCTCTGAACCAATAATATAGCACAGCAACTTGAGGTGTATCGAGCATCATGGCTAGTCAATGCTTTCATAACAAATTCTCACCGAAAGAATCTGCGAATGCCTGTGCACCTCTTTTCATTTTTCGAGCCTTTGCCCTTCAGCCACGGGACATCTGCGCTCTTTACCGGAACATCAACCCAGAAAGACAGGTTCTCTTTTGTGACAGAGCTTGTTTCCATACTGGCACTAATTTGTGGAGACCTAGCTTCGACCCGGTTTGTCATACAGTCTTGAAGAGCTGGTGTGCTTTTTGTCTCACTTTCCAGTGTCTTGTCTGAAATAATCTCTATCAAATCAAGAGGTTCGAGTTCGGATATCTGTGTAAGCTCGAGTCTCGGAGACCTGTTGTCTGATATGTGGTCATCTTCTTCACTGAGCTCTCGAGTCTCTGAGAGCGTCGAGGCTTTGGTTGTGTAAGAGTGCGAGCTCTCCTCACGGCCAACCTTGTCAGAGAAATCAAAGCCGCCATCGCTTGAAAAACTGCTCTGCCGGGTCTGATCGTCGCTCGATGGGTCCTCGATCATTCTGCGCGACAAGATTCCTGACCTCTTGGTCATGCTAGATACACTCAACTTTCTCATTACGGTTGATGCTGACCGCCTAATTATCCGTTCATTCCGTGCAATGTTCGTCATGCTAGGAAGGGGAAGAACATCTTGACTCCAGACATCTGAGAGAAGCACCTCGAGTCGGGCCCTTTCACTTCGAGATGGTACCAGCACTGGCATTCTTCCTTTTGTCGATAGCAATGACTGTGAGCGATGGACACCGCTCCCCGAGCTGGTGCTAATAACGGGTCTCATAGTACTTGTGTTTTTGAGAATGACGTGACACAGGGATGATTCGGAGCTTTCCACAGATGTCTGATGTGTGGATAGGCTCCTTGCAATAGTTCCTACTGTTGCTCAGTAAGACTCAATTCTTTCCGTTAGTAGGGCAATGTGGGCTTACCATGTCGCCCGAACACAGTACCTAGACTTTGGATGTCAAGAGAGAGAAATATTTGAAGACCAGAAGATCGGGCAACAGAGTCTAAGCCGAGAGGTTGGTGCAGCCGGGTTCGCCATTCGTTCTCCTCCTTTGAAGTGCAAGCTGTCATAACCACCTCATAGAGTTGATGATCACTCTCGAAAACAAGCTTCCAAGAGAAGGGAGCTAAATGGCATTGCAAGCCTACAAAATATGTCAGTTATAGTTTCCGTTAGATAGGGCGTGCCTTACCGCGCCCATTGTCGGCATTCTGAACAGTTGAACAATGTACATCAATGCAGGCCAGAATCGTGTATATAGGATCAAACTTTCCCCCTGAAGCCAGACAAAGGACGTCTTTGTAGAGTAAGCAGATCATGTACTGACCATCAACGCCAGTAGGTGACTGCCAGCATACATGCAAGACTCCACACAACTGAATGTGTCCAAACGACCGAACCTGATTCTTGGAATACGCATCGAGTCTCTTGTAAATTGTTAGCATAAATTCAATAAAGAAGACATCTGAATAATACCCTGTTTGGAAATACGATACGATCTTGCAATAGCCAGGTCTTTTCAAGGATACCTTTCATCAAGTTATCCTCCGTTGAGCGATTGATTTCGGCTGTGGCCTCTCGAAGCCTCATTAATGCAGTCTCAACTTCCATATGAGAGTTTGGACAATCAATGACTGGAGTACACCTTAGTAGCTCCGCAAACAAAAGGGGGTATTTGCAAATTCTTTGAATAGGCTGACTCTAGTATGTCAGATCGTAAAGCGGAGAGGGCCAGAAAAGCATACCTTGACAAGAAGATCACCTATGGTCAGAGATTTCTTGCTATCGGCAGATGGCGAGGACTCCATAATGAAAGCAAAAGCTTCAAGCCCTTTTTGATGCAACTCCCACTTAGGGAGATTTTCCAAGGCTGAAGTAGCGTCTTTGATCATCATCTCATACTTCGCACCATATTCCTTATACATGAAGAATCGTTGCATCTTGATGCAACGTCAGTGACCACCAGACGACGAGCAGCAAGGCGACAACTTACCCTCTTACTAAAAATCTTGGCCACGTCTGCTGCTATTTGAGGTTCAGACAACAAACCGGGCTCCTTTTCTTGTAACTTAAGGCTGCTTTGATCACTCGGTATTATATCTAGGCTCGACCAACGGTGATGACCGGTTTTGTGATGGGCCGACTTGGAGGACGACGTGACGAGATGATCGGCTTGGTTGTACTCAGAATCAGGAACTACCCTATGCAATTCGCCGAGTATTTCTTCGTGGAGCTGAAGGATTTGGTCGAGATTGTGATTGATGGACGAGCGTAGCCGCTCTGGTAAAGTTGGGAGGGCAGCAAGCAGGTTGATATAGGTCTATTCCTTGTCAGTGCGTCCAATAGTAGTGTTAGGCTTATCCTACATGGACGAGGAAGCGAACATCGCCAATATAACTTTCCTCCGTACTGATGAGTTCCTCAAGGATCTGCCGGCGCCGTAGAGAACGTTGAAGAGCAGCAACATCAACGTTGGCCTTTTCGAGCGGAACACTGTCCTCGGAAAACCTTGGGACAGATAGAGAAGCCCGACTACTTCGCTCGGTTCGTGACCGGCAATGTGAATGACAATGGTGCCGGCGTGAGCGCGAGATGGCACTGGCACTAGTAATGCTGATACTAGCACTTTGAACTGCCTCGATGAAACCAAGAGAAGACCCCGAAGACGAAAGTCGGCGACTGAGTTTGCGACAAATTGACCGCTGATAAGCTCCATTGCGCTCGAGGTGTCCCCATTCGGCGTCTGGGGGCCAAACCTCGTCTTTGTAGTCTCTTTTACTGACTCGTCGATGCAATGACTTCATCCACCGAGAGAAAGGGCGTCGAGGTTTTGTATTCTCAGTGGGAGGCTTGCTACAGGGAACCTCTTTGACAGGTTTAACTCGTGTCGGTGGGCAAGAAGGCCGAATGCCCGGAGTGGTTACTCTTCCAGAGCCCGCATATTGAGTGGTGTTATTCAAGGTTGTTAAGGTACCGATATCATCAAGGCGTAGCTCATCCAATCTCGACGGCAAATGGATGTCATATAATCTGCGAAGACTGTCATTGGAATCGAACCGTGATATAGATGGAAAGCCGGCTGTCCAACTAAAATGCCGTGAACTAGGGATGTTGCGAGAAACGTCGGGCGAGGCTGAGGGGTTCACGAGAGCCATGTTGAAAAGAGAGCGACGAGGTAAAGGTCCAAGAAAGTAACAAGGTGCTGGTTCCAAGAAAACGCAACAACACTCCAAAAAGCGGCTTCAGACGAGATGTCCAAACATGGCTGCTATGATGAATGATGAGGAAGAAGTCATAAGTGAGACAGGCCAAACAGTGAAGCAGAGTTCAAAGCTGCATAACTCACGGAAGACAGTCCCAGAAACTGGCAGGAGGTAGAAGTCCATGGGCATCAACGACTACCTATCTCACAGGTAGGTAGGCGTCGACCGAGAGATACAGCATCTCGGAATATTCCTTCCTGAATGGCGTATCAAAGGAAGTCGGGCAAAAGCGATGGGCGGCCATGCAGACCATATTCACCGAGAAGTTTGACCGAAACTGACAAATATAGGTAGACCGATTAAACTCCCCAGCCAGTCTATTTTGCACGATCATATTGGCTTAACCCAAACTCGACATCAGTGATCCTAGACTATGGGAGTATACAGCCGGTGGCGATGAACCAAAGTTTCACGGCAGAGAAGTGGTGACACAAAAAGGCACCTGTATAGCCTTATTGGTGCAAGGTGAAGCTGAAAGCACCGAATACGGCAATATTGATGCCCGAGTCCAGTATTGTGATGCAGCGAGACAAAAGTCAATTGGACTGTGCCTCAAGCTCAGAATATGCTTTAAGTAGACGACGGGCTGAATATTTCCTCCGAGTTATGTGAAGTCGGCCTCATTGTTTCGGCCACGAGATGATACGAGTCCAAGGCTGGCTGTAAACTCGTACTGTTGATGATCAAGGCCGAGGCAACGCTCAGTGTCCTTCGAACGTGGCGGCCAGAGGCTTGAAGACCAGAGGCTTTCTCAGATATATAAGAGGCTGGAGAGGCTGAAAGAATCTAGGCCTGAGAACGTGATTGTATGACCCTTCTTTGTGGCACGATCATTGGACTTTGACAGTGCATAATGCAGCGTCAATAAGGTGGAGGAGTTCGCGCTATAGATAATGCTTGCTGTGATGTACTATGATTAATGAATTCGACCAGTTAATCATGACACTGATCCTTAACTGATAACGTATTTGCCGTATCCACGTAACAATATCACGGTGAGAACAAGTTCTGTTCGAGGTATTTGAAAGAGCCCAGTAATCTGATGTGGAGAGGTCAAGACTTGAAGTAACTCAATTACTGATTACCTAGATGCGAGATCAAGCACCCAGATCCAACATTAGTGTTGGTATTCTTATTGAAATGTCTTGTAGTAAGCTCCACTAGCTGGGTACCATGTTATAATATGAGGACTTTGAAACTTCAAAATAACTTTTAGCAATCCCTATAACACATGTCTTTTCATGTTTGAAGTAATTTCCCCAAAGTATTACACTTAATCGAAGTTATCGAGGTTAGAGATTCGCGTCTGTTGTCTTGTTCCCCACCTAACATTGCTGAGGTTGTCATGACCACCAACTTTCCTAAGCCAAGCAGATTCCGAGTCAGTCGGCGATACCGGACCGGGATGGAAAGACTTTGACCTGAGAAGCTTACGAGTATCGCATATCTTCGTGGATAGATATGTAATAAGTCTCCACCGACCGTCTGAATTACCCATCCTCATCTTCTACTTCAATTGGTGAGAACGGCATATTCGGCAATCGACAACTTGGCATATATGCTCAGCAAGTAAGGACTCAACTTGTATCTTGTCGTGATGTAAGGTGTAAGCTAACTGGCTCGGCATCGTGGCGGTGCTTGCGGAGCTAGGCCCAAGCGAGGTAAAATCGAGGTCGGGGCTTCTGGGCGCGAGCGTACAGTCTTGAATCGGTTTTCAGGGGACTCGTGCCTGGTTTTCAGGACGTTTTACAGGTGGTTCTCCAGATTGTGGGGATGCGCTACTCTGACGCTAGAAGACAGGAGAGACATGCCGACTGCCCGAGACGGAAATGAACACGTTGAGCTTTTCGACGACGAACAGACTCACCTTCAGAAACCGAGCAAAATACGAAATCAGAAAAGTTAATAGTCTCACGATTGAGATTTCGTCTAGTATTTTAGTTCAATGAAGCAGTTTCGCTGTAAATTCCCCCCATCAGTAAGAATAAAACCTGTACTACAAGGTTGAAGGTTGCCACGTGCGTGGGCCCTTTCCATCGCTCTGCCTTTCCGTCTTGACAAATCGACCTTTTTAGGTACAGTACTGTAACTGTTCCATGACAGGACTGGAGACCGACGATTAGTTTATTGCCTCCGTGTCTTCTACTTTCTCTCCTACACTTTCTTTTCCTTTCAGGTTCTACGTGTTGTCATTTTCTTTCTGACGTCTGCATTATCTTCCTTTCCTTGCTTCAAGGTTCCCGAGACCCTTTCTCTCTCTTGTCGCAAACCCTATCGTTGTCAACTCCGCATACGAACTTGGTTCAGCATCGACCCGAGCGCTCGCCTTGCGCGTTGTCTTCACCATGGAGAGCGCGTTCGCGAAACCAGTTGGCGATGTCCTCGCCAACTTCAACGTCAATGAAGCTACAGGCTTGAGCGACTCTCAGGTTACCGAGCTACGCAAGAAATACGGGCGCAACTGTACGTCAGATACTCGCGGTAGCCCCGCCATCGTTTTCATCTGTCTAACTTATGATAGCTATTCCTGAGGAGCCTCCTACTCCTCTATGGGAGCTCATCCTCGAGCAGTTCAAAGACCAGCTTGTCATTATCCTTCTCGGTTCTGCCGCTGTCTCCTTCATCCTTGCACTTTTCGACGAAGAAGAAGGTTGGAGTGCTTTCGTTGACCCCGTTGTTGTAAGTCCAATTCCGCTTATTTGATCCTGTCTGTTTCGGTTTAAGCAAGTCACTGACCTGTTTCCCACAGATTCTTACTATTCTTATTCTTAACGGTGTTGTCGGCGTCTCCCAGGAAAGCAGCGCCGAGAAGGCCATCGCCGCGTTGCAGGAATACTCAGCCAACGAAGCCAATGTGGTGCGAAATGGTGGTCATATTTCACGAGTCAAGGCCGAAGAGCTGGTTCCCGGCGATATCGTCACGGTTTCTATCGGTGATCGTATTCCTGCCGATTGTCGAGTTATTTCCATCGAAAGCAACAGTTTCTCCGTCGATCAGGCAGTTCTCACTGGAGAGAGCGAGAGTGTTGGAAAACGCGCTTCTACGGTCATCGAAGATGAGAAAGCCGTTCTGCAGGACCAAACCAACATGTTATTCTCTGGAACAACTGTTGTGACTGGCCGCGCTCGTGCTATCGTCGTTCTTACTGGCCCTAATACCGCTATCGGAGATATCCATGAAAGCATCACTGCGCAGATCTCGGAGCCCACCCCCTTGAAGCAGAAGCTTAACGACTTCGGCGACAATCTGGCCAAGGTTATTACTGTTATTTGTATCCTGGTTTGGCTCATCAACATTCCCAACTTCAATGATCCTAGCCACGGTAACTGGACCAAGGGCGCCATTTACTACCTCAAGATTGCCGTCTCTCTTGGTGTTGCTGCGATTCCTGAGGGTCTAGCCGTTGTTATCACTACCTGCTTGGCCCTCGGAACCAGGAAGATGGCTGCTAAGAACGCTGTCGTCCGAAGCCTCCCCTCTGTGGAGACCCTTGGAAGCTGCAGCGTCATTTGTTCTGACAAGACCGGTACTTTGACCACCAATCAGATGAGTGTTAGCAAAGTTTTGCATCTCAGCGAGAATGGCAGTGATCTCAACGAGTTCGATGTCGAGGGTACTACCTTCGCCCCTCGTGGAGCCATCAAGTCGAATGGCGTTGTCGTTCAGGATCTGGCCAACTCTTCTGCTACTATCCGTCAAATGACACAGGTCGCCGCCATCTGCAACGACGCTCAACTTGCCTACGATTCCCGATCTGCCACTTTCTCTAGCATTGGTGAACCAACTGAGGGTGCTCTTCGAGTCTTGGTTGAGAAGATTGGACCTTGTGCCCCCACCGATACCCGCCCCGAAGATTGTGTTCACTATGCCAGCGCAGCCTACCAGAAAGAACTACCTCGCCTTGCCACATACGAATTCTCCCGTGATCGCAAGAGTATGTCTGTCTTGGTTGGAAAGGGCAATGATAAGAAACTTCTGGTCAAAGGCGCTCCTGAATCTGTCATTGATCGTTGCACACAGACTCTTGTTGGTTCCGATGGCAAGAAGGTTGCGCTTACCAAGAAGATTGCAGACCGTTTGATGAGCGAAATTGTACGATATGGCAACAATGGTCTCCGAGTTATTGCTCTCGCTAGCATTGACAAAGTGGCTGACACTCCTCTTCTTCATTCCGCTTCTTCTACCGAACAATATGCCCAGCTTGAGCAGAACATGACTTTCCTTGGCCTTGTCTGCATGCTTGATCCTCCCAGAGAGGAGGTCCCCGGTGCTGTACGGAAATGTAAGGATGCTGGTATTCGTGTTATCGTCATCACTGGAGACAACCGCAACACCGCTGAGAGTATTTGCCGACAGATTGGTGTTTTTGGTCAGCATGAGGATCTTACTGGAAAGAGCTATACTGGTCGCGAGTTTGACCAGCTGTCTCCTAGCGAGCAACTGGAGGCGGCTAAACGTGCCTCCCTGTTCTCCCGCGTTGAGCCCAGCCACAAATCCCGACTGGTTGATCTCCTTCAATCTCTTAACGAGGTTGTTGCTATGACTGGTGATGGTGTCAACGATGCCCCTGCTCTGAAGAAGGCCGATATTGGTGTTGCTATGGGCTCAGGAACTGATGTCTCTAAGCTAGCCGCCGATATGGTTCTTGCTGACAGCAACTTTGCAACTATTGAGGTCGCCATCGAGGAGGGCCGTTCCATTTACAACAACACTCAGCAATTCATCCGGTATCTGATCTCTTCCAACATTGGTGAGGTAGTCTCAATTTTCCTGACGGCTGCTCTTGGTATGCCTGAGGCTCTGGTACCTGTTCAACTTCTTTGGGTCAACCTTGTCACTGATGGTCTGCCTGCCACCGCTCTGTCTTTCAACCCTCCTGACCATGACATCATGAAGCGTCGTCCTCGCAAGCGAGATGAAGCTCTCATTGGTGGATGGCTCTTCTTCCGTTATCTAGTCATTGGTACCTACGTTGGTCTCGCTACTGTTGCTGGCTACGCTTGGTGGTTCATGTATAACCCTGAGGGCCCTCAGATCACTTTCCGCCAACTGACCCGCTTCCACCACTGCTCAGCTGACTTCCCTGAAATTGGCTGCTCGATGTTCTCCAACGACATGGCCAAGTCAGCTTCAACGGTCTCCTTGTCTATTCTAGTTGTCATTGAGATGTTTAACGCCATCAACGCCTTGTCATCTAGCGAGTCTCTCCTCACTCTGCCTCTGTGGAAGAACATGATGCTCGTTTATGCCATTGCTCTGTCCATGGCTTTGCATTTCGCTCTCCTCTATATTCCCTTCCTTCAAGGTCTGTTCTCCATTGTACCTTTGAACCTCCTGGAATGGAAGGCAGTTGTCGCCATCAGTGCTCCTGTTGTGTAAGTTTATCTGGCCCCCCACTCTGCTTTATACTCGACTAACTCTATATAGACTTCTCGACGAGGTACTTAAAGCTATTGAGCGACAGTTCTTCATGCAGACAACAACTGATATTTCACTCAAGGCAAAGAAAGAACAATAGAGAACGGCGTGGATAGAGAGATCAGGTGGAGAAGATCTGACAAAAAGTCAGCATTGACTAGAATCTACATGTATCTTATTCTGATCAGTTCAGAGAGCTGCGATTAGACCTAGAAGGCCACATTGGCCCACGATATAACAAATTCAAAATTCTGTTTTCATGCCACTCAAAATACGAAGCAATCATCGAAAGGCAAGCATACATGTCAATGGACAAGGAGTGAGAGAATTATAGATATCTTGACGTAGAGTGTATATACATATGATATTATCTCCTAGCTGGCCGTATTCTCACATTCAAATGTTTTTCATGTTTCCTCGTGAATCAACTCTCCAAGAGCCTTGCTCTCCTCCATAATTTCTCTAGCCTCGGAGGCAGACACATCCATATCCTCCATTATCAATTGTACAGCAAGTTCAGCAACTAATACCGACTGAATAAAAGCTGCCGAACCACGTCCAGCGATGACACGATCTTTTGTAGCATTCTCTTTTAATGATTCGCCGAACTCTTCCACAAGGTAATCGCACATAAGTTTGCAACCCCTTGGGCCATAGTAACCTGGGTTCAGATTTCCCTCTTTCTTGAGTGATCTGGCCTGACCTGTCTCGATCTTTTCTGCCAGCATATCACGGAAATAAGACTGTTTTCCACCAATGATCTTGGTCAAGTATGCTCGATGGTCATCCAGCCGGTGTTCGAGGTGGTCCCAGTCAATATGAGGATAGCCTCTTTCACGCCACGTCTCCATAGCAGTCTCTTTCTTGTGTTTAGCACAGAACCTTGTCTGCATCTGCACATTCAGTCTCTTGCCTTTAGAATAATCCTTAAGTGCATGTTCCGATACTAGATCCCCACACCAAGGGCATTTCGTCATTCTATCTTCCATGCTACTCTCTTCTTCAAGGGGCGCCTCGTTGATCGTTTCCGTATCGCTGAGCTGATCCAGATCTGACAAGACAGGCGACGATAAGCTACCGGTATCGCTATTGCTACCATCGAGTTGATCAATCTTGGCTGGCGCAACGAATGTAGCAGGCTTGTATTCGGGTGTAAGTGATCGATCTTTCGGCTTTTTTTTCGGGACAGGAAATTTCTGCCACAGAACCGTTCGATTCCGAGACAAGGAGCGTGACCTCCGAGTGTCGTCTTGCGAAAGTTCAGTGGTGTATGTCGTCTGGCTTTTTGTTGGAGAAGCAGACGGATCACGCTTTATGGATTTCGTTTCTGTCTTCCCTGCCTTGCTGGGGGTCCCCAAGCCATCCTTAGGTACAGGCCTCAAAACGACCCCTGACTGTGTTGGACTACTGAAAGATTCTTGTGAAACAGGTTTAAAGGTCGGTTTTTCTTCCGTCTGGGAGCTATGTAAGAAGTCATCTTTCTCGGTGTTCTCATGTATCAGCTCGCGCTTTGGAGCCTTTGCCTTCCCTACAGATGGGTCAGTATGAATATGAGACGGTCGACAACTTGACGAACCTTTCTTTGCTTGTGAACTCTGCGAGCCACGAAAAGTTTGCGATCCTCGGGACCGCGAGCTCCCATATGTCGCTTTACTGTTCCTTTTTATGGAAAATCCCATTGAGTCTGTGAACTGGTTTGTTGGGCCAGCCCCGGATTTACTGTCAAGTTTCCTTCGCTTCACGCTTGAGGAAGATGTTTCCGCATCGTTTTCTTTCTGACTTACCTTCCGAGTGGCATTTCTTCGGGTTTTACTACTACTCGGATTGTTGAAGGCCGTGCGCTTGATATCACCACGGGTTGAAGTTTCTGGTTCGGAATCACCAGACTGCTCGATGGGCATTTGATTCTGAGAGCTACCTCGTCTCAACTTGAGATCTGCGGCCGCCGGCATATCATCTTCTGCCTCATCCTCGGAAGACAAGGGTAGAGCGTTGACATCGTCAGGTTGCTGTTCAAGCTTTTGCTTTTCTTTACCACCAATCTGGGAGAGTAGTTGTGGTGGTTTTTGGTGTCTGCTCAAACCCGTTACTCTGCCAGCCATGACAGATCACCTCTCTTTTTGGCAAGCTTGGATAGGAAAGAGAGGGCTTGGAATGAATCTATGTGTGGCGGTGAGAAGTTTGAGGTCTGGATCGTTTCCGAGGGAAAAGGAGAGAATCCCAAAAGCTAGAACATTGCGATGAGACGGTTTAGAGCAAATAAAGAAATCAAAAGAGTGTGGATGTGTGAGCCAAGATTTGTTATGGTCTTCTCACTTGAACAACGCACTTATCAACTGTGTTTGTTCCTTCTGTCACTGGCCAGGTAAGCTCACCGAGAGGATGCTGGAATTCCCCGCCCGCCAGCCGGCGCGTCTGATTAAACGCGCCCGCCCTGGCTGAGCAGGTGGTCTAGCACCGCCAAGGACTAAGTAAACAGTGATTTAGCGCTATTGGTACGCTAATGGTCAGTGCTTAAAATCGATCCTTTCGGCTTCCGAAAGGGATTTGACTGGACAGTGCCGGCTTCAGTGCTGTTCCCTTTGTTCTAAAGTACAAACGGAGTAATATACCTTCAACTTACAACCTTCCAACAAGCTTGAAGGTTATAATCAAGCTCCGCATCCGAAACTTCATGTTTGGCGAATCAGTTGACCACACCCTAAATCCTTTTTAGTAGCGAACATGGCTCTCAATCGAAAGTACGCCGCTCTTCCAGATCTGGTGAGTTGTTACCTCGTCACGAGGACCACACATGCTAACTATCTAGGATTCCGCTCCAGACATCTACGAGACTCCCGAGCTCACGGACGACAATTCTACAGTTCCTGTAAGCTTTCTGTGCTACAGGTACGTCAGGCATCTGCTGACGCAATCCATAGACAACCGCCGCTCGAACCCTTTCGGACGATGAGTTCTACGATCTTGAGGATGAGACGCCTGGCATCTCTCGATCCCGGTTACGAATAGATGAAGCGCGCTCTAGATTTCTTCCCACCAATATTGACGCCAATGGGGTTGACTTCTCAGACCGAGTCGATGGGAAACGCAAGTCGTATAAGGCCTCCAGCCGAAAACAAAGAATACTGCAGGACGGTACTCAGGAGCTCGGCGACCTCTCTGACGACGACGACGATGAGAGCTTAGAACGCCGAATTGCTCGTCTGAAGCGCGAAGTGGAAGAAGCAAAGAACGAGTATGCAAAGCGAAAAGCGGAATCTCAAGCAAAGAAAGACATCAGTGCTGCTGCCAGTGACGACAGATTGACATCCCTCAGCCAAGTGCTGGATGAGATATCGAAACCCACCGGCCGTCCAACCTCGGTTCGAATTCCAAGGACAAATACAACTTCTGAAGAGAAGACCGATGATGCACTGCCAAGTGAGGATGCAACTTATACTATAACATACGCACCTACATACGAACAAAGCCATGCATTGGCGAAGGCAACTGATTTCGACCGTCGACTGTTGATGCTGGAGAAGGGACTGGGAATCAATGCTTCATTGATGCCAGAGGCTGATGCTACTGGCCTTCCTCGTGCAATTTTGCCTACTTTGGACTCTATGAACAAGCAGATCTCTACGCTCGCCGAAGCTTCCACCGCCAATTTGGATGCAATTAGTCGACGAGTACGGACGCTAGCTCAAGAGCAGGACAAGCTTAATGACTCTCGGGAGAAGGCCAGATCTTTGAGAGAAGAACTTGGTCGAAATGTCTCTTCAGCTCAGACCGAAGAGACTGAGCAGGAAGCCAAAATCAATGCTCTGTATGGCATTCTCCCTACCATTGAAAGCTTAACTCCTATTCTGCCACCTCTCTTAGATCGACTACGATCACTGAGAGCAATTCACGCTGATGCTGCCACTGCCAGCGACACATTGACACGCATCGAGAAACAGCAGGCAGAGATGGCTGCAGAACTAAAGCAGTGGAATCAGGGTCTTGCGAAGATTGAAGCCGCTGTAAAAGACGGGAGTGTATCTATTGAGAAGAACAAGCAAGTGATGGAGGAGTGGGTCAAAGATCTCGAAGAGAGGATGGAAGATTTATGAATAATGATGCGTTGTTCTGATACCCTAGCAAACAAGTCAAATTACTGAGAGACTGAGGCAGTTGAGCCGTTGAATATTCAAACAAATAAAATATCTTAATCTTTTCCTCACCATACAAAGTCTCATCCTGTCTTTGGCGCATGTTAGCCGTCTGGCTTAAGACGCCCTAAACCTGCGCCACGTGGCGGAAATGAGTCGGGCTAATTATTAATCCGCTCTTCACCAACTCCTGGTGGGTGAATACTATAACAGATAAATTCAATCAATTTTACATCACAATTGGGTTTAACATAGCCCTACTGACAGTGGGATTCCATTAAGTCCAGCTGGGCTGCTCTATCTGCATGAGGATGCAGGTGCTGTGTAAGTGTTGCTAGAGGAAGGTGCAAAGTGGGAGAGATGCCATCTATAGAACTGTGTGTCATGTAAGAGGGAAGGTGCAATGCAACGGGCAGGAATATCCTCTTAAGCTACCTCGCTCTGATTTTCCTCTCTTCTTTTTTTCTTCCCTAAGCCATCTTTAAACGAAGAAGCCGTAAGTCAACTATCTCGTATTTCATGTTCGCTCTCTCTTCCCCTTGCCTGTGATGCATATCCCGCGTAGCTGCAAGTGCAGTATCAACAGAGTCCTGGCTTCCACGTCTAAACTTCCATCGATCAAGTCCTGGCTTCTACTGGCAGAGTCTTGACTTCCACCTCTTTACTTCAAGCGACAGCTCTTGACTTCTATTGACGAAGTCCTGGCTTCCTAAACTGGGAGTTGTGGTCTAGGCAAGCTACTCATTATTGAGCTATGGCGTAGCCGAAGTCATCTGTCTGTTGAGTTTAGAGCTATAATAGCCCCTTTCCGAGAACCAGAACCCTCTACCTTTGCATAGCAATATGCTCGCTGTGTATAGAGTTAAGAACTTGAGGACACTTCCGAAAGACATGTTCAAAAGCATCTCTTAAACACTATTTCTTGATTACATCCCTAGCATTAATATTATTATTCTTGGAAAAATCTTGAGGCCGTGAATCAGAGACTAATAGAAATCTAGATGCCTTTTATTATTCAGAACGGTGGCTCGTCCACCATTAACTACACTGGCGGCGGCGGCGGTGGAGGGCGGCGCGGGGGCCGCGGTCGTGGTGGTCGCGGCGGT
>PVPY01001757.1:0-27360 GCA_002982035.1 Fusarium algeriense | reverse complement strand
CCAAGCGGGTCGGCTTTAGTGGAAAAAGTAAAGGAAAAGTTATCAAGCACCGACAACTACTCTGATACCGCACTTCCCGATGGACGAACTCTTCGAGCAAAGACCAGCTTGGTTGGCCAAGAAAGTGGAAGCGACACCAGTAACAATAAGGCTGAAAGACGACCAACATCCGTTCCTCCGCCCGTGATTACTCGGCAGTCTAGTGCCATGTCGAATAAACAAATGAAGTCGAAGGAGGATGGCTCCATACAGACCATGACAGTTGAGACCGAGACTGTCCCAAGCGTGCCCCAGGTTGCGCTCACAACCGCCCAGAAAAGTGAAGGATCAAGTGGAACTCTTAAAACCAAACAAAGCACCGAGACGATCAAACCGAAAAAGGATAAGAAGAAGGTTACACGCAAACAACCTCCAGTAAACGCAGGAAATGGTGAGCCTGGAAGGGTGACGCATGATTCGAAGTGATCTTGCTAATTATTATCTAGCATCCTCCAAAGCTGATGTTTTCGAGGCAACAATTGCCAGCGCTGTTGACGAGGCAAACACCTCGGATTCTGAAGAGACCTTTGTCTACGACTCCAACCCTCCAGATGGCAACGATCGGGCTGGGCGTCGATTTCATTCTAGAACTCCTAGCGCTACATCAATGGCTAGCCAGGCTGATCGCCAGAATCTGCGTTCGATATATGGTATTATGGAGGGTGGCGGACCCGCTCATGGGCCCAAAAAGACCATGAAGTTCGTCAACACCTTTAACACCAACGGAAACGAGAGCTTAGCAGTCGAAACTGAGGATGGAAAAGGCTCTAACCGCAGTGCTGGTAGTGGGTCAACACGAGGTACGACGAGACACCATCACCACATTGGTCGTTGGGGTAGACAGCCTGGTAACGGCCATGCCTCCTTATTTGATAATGAGTCCCCATTCCCGAATGCTGCGAGATCGAAGCTCGCTGGACCCAATTCTCGCAATTCTTCCGGGCCCCCGAGCCCGCGCAATGCTCATTCCAACGCTACCCGCCACTTTGGACATAAACGCTCTGCGATGCAGATGTCGTCCAGTTACGATATGGATGACACGACAGGCGCAGATGATGAGCGTACACCTCTTCTCGGCTCGGTCCGCTCAGGTCGTTCAGGTCGAAACCGTCGTGGGCCGCACAACCTACGACAGGCTGAGTCACAAACTTTTGCAAGACGGTCGTCATACTTGAATCGGTTTGCGGCATGCTTAGTACTTACCATGATGTTCATGCTTGTCATTACTGGCGCCATCGGTTTCATGTTTGCTACTTCGCAGCCGATGACCGGAATCGAAATCACTGCTATCCACAACGTGGTGACCAGTGACCAAGTATTGATGTTCGATTTGACCGTCAAAGCACATAACCCTAATATCGTCGTCGTCACAATAGACCACGCAAACCTTGAGGTGTTTGCAAAATCTGATTATACGGGAACAGATTCCGACTGGTGGGCGCGGCCTTTCCCTCCTCATGGCCCAGATGACATACGTGTGTCCGATGACCCAGAAAACGACCCTCCCCTGGACGACCCTGACCCAGATGACGACCTTAGACCCAATGTTCTTCTGGGACGCATTACGGAGTTCGATAGTCCTCTTACTTTCGAGGGTTCCCTCTTTCATCAAGGCACCTCTTCTTCAACTGGAGAGATGCAACTCGAATATCCTTTGAACAATACAGTAGGGGGCTCACGACGGTGGGAACGGATTTACCAGAATGAGTTTGACCTCATCGTTAAGGGCGTGGTCAAATACACTCTTCCGATGAGTGCCCGTATCCGCAGCGCCACTGTATCAGGGAGGAAGGCCGTCAGTCCGAATTCTTCGAACGATCCCTCCAATAGCACCAAGGTCGAACCTTCAAACTAGATGGGAGACTGCCCAAAAGCAGGCAGAAGCCCTTCCAGCCTTTCTTTTGTCAAGTCACCGTTTGTCTTGTGTATTTTGAGCGTGCATAGCATGTCACATTAGGGAGCAGCGGCGTTGGATGTAAATCTCCATCCACATTATGGCTGAACATCATAGGGACATGGAGCAGCAAGATTTTGATTCATTGTTTGGTTTATTGGCTTATAGACAGGTTTAACACCCATGCTTCCTGTCCGGTGTTTCTTGGGTTGTTTTCACTCCAAGGCTAACCTGGCGGGCGTGTACAAGTAGTGCCGTGCGGTACACATTTACTTGCCGGGAGTAGCCCTGGAGAATGGTTAGGGATGGAGTTATTGCTTTGATTTCGTTTCACAAAACCAATAGAAGGAAAAGCGGCAACTATACGTTGTAATTGTAACGGCTTATGACAACACACAAGAAGAAAAAGGAAAGTCAGATCGACTTGAAGAGGAAGATGCGGATTGGAGCACATATCATACTTAGTAGTCAGCGCGGGTAGAGGGAAGGCATACTCTTGTTGAACACAGAATTCAACAGAAAGCCTATCATTGCGATAAAAAGATATCCTCGTAAAATCTAACTGAAAGACTCGCTTCTCATTGTGAAAACGCCAAACGCCATCACTTTTATTCCATCCCAAGATCCTATTCGTAGACTGTTCTGATACGAACTTTGCAGTATGAGATCATGAGAAGTGAATGCCTTCCTCGTTGAAAGCAAATAGGAGACGAAGGAAATCGTTCTCGTCACACTTTCCAGCACGCTGATCGGCCAGTTCTGTAACGTCCTCAAGAACCTTGCGAATCTTCTCTCGCACCAGCTCCGCCACCTTTGTCTTCTTTCGCTTACTCTTTGTCTTGGTGTCTGCGGCAGAATTTCTCATCTCCTTGAAGAAGTCAGGAGCATCATCAACATCGACGTCCATGTCGTTGTCGTCCTCCGCATCATCGTCAGCCCCCATATCCATATCATCCCGTCCATCCTCCACAATACTTTCGTCGATAGGGACACCGTTCATAGCACACCAGGTGCGATAGTTCCTTTCAACCATGGCTAGAACTTCTTTGGTGCCGAGCCAGCTTGCACGCAAGGTTTTGTTCTTTCTCACGAAACAAACTCGCAGCAGTCCATCCCACTCATCCCAGCTAATGTTTGGTCGGTCCTTGCCAATCTTGGGCTCGATGCGAACAACGGAGGATTCGACCTCTGCAACAGATATTAGTTGTAAATCGTACTGATGATGGTAGGATTTGACTGACGGGGTGGTGGTCGGAAGTTGTTCTTTCCAACCTTCATTATATGCGTAATTTTGGCCCAAAACTGTGCGTTCACACTTAATCGGCAGAAAAGGGGTTCGCCAGGCTTCGCAGTTAACCTCAATGCGAACTCTCTTTGGAACATCAGTACTGAAGTTCGAGGAGGGTTAGGAAGAGAGAGGAGCTTGAAGACGAGAGGACTCGAGATCTGTGAAAGCTGTTAGTCCCAAGGCTCATCTATCTATGAGGTTGAGTTGACAAACTTGATATCTGTAACAGGGATTAGTTATGAAACTTATATGAAGCTTATTAGTTATGGGAAGGCTCGACTAACGGGGTATTGGAAATGCAAACGTCAAACGGTGGAAGCTCAGTCTTGATAGCATCACCAAGAATCACCTCGAGCTTCTTCTGTTCAGGAGTTCCTTGAACTCGCTTGGTTACCTCAGCGGCCATGCGGGCGTCATACTCCACGGCTATAACCTTTTTGGCACGTTCCAAGATGCGAACAGTCAAATTGCCAGTTCCAGGACCGATCTCTAAGATTTACCTTTTAGTAGCTAGCTTAATAACCTTCTTCTTTTAACTTACCTAGAACAGTATCAGTGGGCTTGAGGAAAGCCTTCTCGACAATAGCATCAGCAACACCGGGATTCTTGAGAATATGCTGGCCGAAATTTGTGTTGAACTTGAAGACATTGTTCTTGGCGCTGGAGTCGCCACCCTTTCCGCTTGGTCGCTCGTATGGCGAGCTTGATGCGCTGCTGCGCTTGGCGTGCTTTGTCTTTGCCATTTTGGACCTGATTCGCAGTTATATGTCGTATATGTATGAGTCCCCGTAAGCGTGAGGGCTTGCCCTGGAATCAAGGCGCTTCCGTAACCTCGAGATTTTGTCGTGGATGTGAAGCCTCTCGATATTTGTATAGTGGGATTTCTTGGTGTATGTGGAGGGGTGTTGAAAAAAGATTTAGACATTTGCTATCTTATCAGTTAATCGATAAAATGACCAATGAACATCTTGCAGGTTATAGAGGGTGGCAGATTTCGGCGGAAAGTGGCGGACTGTGGAGCCTGGAGCTTTCTAATTTTGACCCGCATTTATGTTTTGGGCTGCTTCCTTCTGTGCTTCGCGCAACCTTGATCTTACGTCTTCAAACCCTTGGGACTGGAGTCGTTTAACACATTCATTCATTCATTCTCATAGCAATATAGAAGGCTCGTAAGAGCTAGTCGTCAATATGTCGGGGCGACGCGATTTCCTCAATCAGCCTGCCCCTGAGAATTATGTCGCTGGTCTCGGACGAGGCGCAACAGGTTTTACGACACGATCCGATCTTGGGCCTGCTCGGGACGGACCCAGCGAGGACCAGATCAAGGAGGCGCTTGCTAAGCGCGCAGCTCAGCTAGGCCTCGCGCCGGATAAGAAGGGCAAAGATAAAGAAAAGGACGAAGATGAGGGAGGCGACGAAGAACGGTATCAAGATCCTGACAATGAAGTTGGGCTCTTCGCTGGTGGTGTATACGACAAAGATGATGAGGAGGCCGATAAGATTTGGGAATGGGTGGATGAGAGAATGGATCGAAGGAAAAAGCAGCGTGAGGCACGAGAACAGGCCGAGAAAGACGAATACGAACGAAACAACCCAAAAATCCAACAGCAGTTTTCTGACTTGAAACGAGCCCTGGCGACTGTCACAGATGACGAGTGGGCGAATCTACCCGAAGTTGGCGACTTGACAGGCAAGAACCGGCGTAGCAAGCAAGCGTTGCGGCAACGGTTCTACGCTGTTCCCGACAGCGTCATCGCGGCGGCGCGCGACTCGAGCGAGTTGGGAACAACTGTTATGGATGAGGGCACTTCATCGAGCGCTGGTGGCGGTGATGCTGCAGATGGCACAATGACCAACTTTGCCAAGATTGGTGCGGCTCGCGACAAGGTGCTCAAGTCCAGATTGGAGCAAGCTGGCAGCGATTCTGTTGCGCCAGGTACATCAACTAGTATCGACCCCCAGGGCTATCTTACTAGCCTGAACAAGATGCAGATGAGTGAGGCGCAAGCTCAGGTTGGAGATATCAACCGTGTTCGCGAGCTCTTGCAGTCCGTTGTCAAGACAAATCCCACAAATGCTCTGGGTTGGATCGCAGCGGCGCGACTCGAGGAGTTGGCAGGCAAGAGCGTGACGGCACGAAAGACGATCGATAAGGGTTGTACACAGTGTCCTAAGAGCGAAGATGCCTGGTTGGAGAATATTCGACTCAACAACGACTCACCAAATGCCAAGATTATTGCTCGAAGAGCCATTGAGGCCAACAACACCTCAGTCAGATTATGGGTCGAGGCCATGAGGCTAGAGACAATTCCAAGCAACAAGAAGCGAGTTATTCGGCAAGCACTTGACCACATCCCTGAATCAGAGGCTTTATGGAAGGAGGCTGTGAACTTGGAAGAAAACTCCGATGATGCCAAGCTTCTCCTAGCTAAGGCCACCGAGCTTATTCCCCTTTCTGTTGATCTATGGCTGGCCTTGGCGCGACTGGAAACTCCAGAGAACGCTCAGAAGGTCCTCAACAAGGCTCGAAAGGCTTGTCCTACTTCACACGAAATTTGGATCGCGGCCGCACGGTTACAGGAACAACTTGGACAGGGTACCAAAGTCAACGTTATCAAGCGTGGTGTTCAGGTCCTGGCGAAGGAGTCTGCAATGCCCAAGCGCGAGGAGTGGATTGCCGAGGCAGAACGATGTGAAGAGGAGGGTGCCATTATCACCTGCCAGAACATCATTCGAGAGACTCTTGGTTGGAGTTTGGACGAGGATGATGACCGCAAAGACACATGGATGGAGGATGCGAGGGCTAGTATCAACCGAGGCAAATATGAGACCGCCAGGGCGATCTACGCCTATGCATTACGGATATTCGTCAACAGTAAAACGATGTGGATGGCAGCAGCAGACTTGGAAAGGAACCACGGGACTCGAGAGTCGCTCTGGCAAGTATTGGAAAAGGCTGTGGAGGCATGCCCCAAGAGCGAGGATCTATGGATGATGTTGGCCAAGGAGAAGTGGCAGGCTGGAGAGGTGGACAACGCCCGTCTCGTTCTCAAGCGTGCCTTTAACCAGAACCCCAACAACGAGGATATTTGGCTTTCTGCTGTTAAGTTGGAGTCAGAAAATGGCAACGGCGAGCAGGCACGGAAGCTTCTGGAGATTGCCCGTGAAAAGGCTCCTACAGATCGTGTTTGGATGAAGAGTGTTGTGTTTGAACGAGTGTTGGGTAATATTGAGGCTGCTCTCGATCTCGTCCTCCAGGCTCTTCAGTTGTTCCCTGCAGCAGCCAAGCTTTGGATGCTGAAGGGTCAAATCTACGAGGACCTCGGCAAGACTGGCCAGGCGAGAGAGGCCTTTGCTACTGGAGTCAAAGCGGTACCCAAGTCTGTTCCTTTGTGGCTTCTGTATGCCAGGCTTGAGGAGCAGGCTGGCCTTACCGTAAAGGCTCGATCGGTGCTTGACCGTGCTCGACTCGCTGTGCCAAAGAATGCGCAGCTGTGGTGCGAGTCCGTACGACTAGAACGTCGAGCAGGCAACATAGCTCAGGCCAAGTCAATGATGGCAAAGGCACAACAAGAAGTTCCAAAGAGTGGTCTCCTGTGGGCAGAACAGATCTGGCATCTGGAACCTAGGACACAACGCAAGGCTCGAAGTCTTGAAGCCATCAAGAAAGTGGACAGCGACCCCATCTTGTTTGTGGCTGTGGCGCGTATCTTCTGGGGCGATCGTAAACTGGAGAAGGCGCAAAACTGGTTTGAGAAGGCTCTTGTGCTGGACAGCGACTGCGGTGACTCTTGGGCTTGGTACTACCGGTTCTTGTGCCAGCATGGTACAGAGGAGAAGCGGGCAGACGTGGTGACCAAGTGCGTGCTGAATGAGCCTCATCATGGTGAAGTGTGGCAGGCAATAGCGAAGAAGCCTTCAAATGCGAGAAAGAGCTGTGAAGAGATACTTAAATTGGTGGCCGAGGAGTTGGAGCAATAGGGCCGTCAATATTAGAGAGGCCGTCAACAGGTGATCGCCAGGGATCATACTGATAAATGGATTGGAGTTCAGGGCTTGGTTACATGAAATTAATGAGCTTAGACAATACTTTAAAGCGGTGATTAGTCTTTAATACCCGTTGAGGGGCAAAAGACTGGAGGCCTAGAAGCAGGAGATTAAAAGAAAGTTCAACAAGCTTGCTATGCTATACTATCCTAACATCGTCTGAACATTTTTGTCACTTAGGATCAATGTCTAGGTTGTCTTGCTTACTCTAAACTTCCTCTAAACATCACATGTCACTAAAACACATATACGTCTTTATCTTATTGACCATGATTCATTGATACTATTGAAATACATTGCATGCAGACCCAGAGCTGTCTGAGTCAGTGCCCGTCTCATGCTGCTAGGCCATGACCATTCGCCCGCTCAATCCCAAAAGTGATACCCTAGGCTCCGACTTTGATTAAGTAAATAATACAGTTGCTTCATCTTGCTTGTTGATGGTCGACAATTCGCTTATTTGCTGCCGCCGAACCAGCTCGAGATACCGCCCTTGGCCTTGGCGGCTTCCGCCTCAACGCGGTGGTCAAACTTGTCGACTACTCTCATAGCCTCGGCCTTTGCGTCCTTGGCAACAGACTCGACGTTGCTCTTAACGACACCAGCCTGGCGATCGGCTTCAGCGGCCTGTAAATTGGTTAGGTTATAATTGTAATGTTTTGAGGGAGGAATAAACGTACAACACCGTCAATCTTGGCACCGGCAGCAGCACCAGCTCCCTTCAACTCACCCTCAGCATTTGGGGAACGGCCGGGAAGGTGGCTCTTGATATCGGCAGCAACGCTGTGGGCGTCACCTATTGAGGTATTAGTAGAGTTATTAGCATTGGGGTTGATCGCGCATACTCTCGGCCTTCTTCTCAGCAGCTCGGGGGTTGCCACCAGCGGCGTAGAGGTAGTATCCGATACCAGAGACAGCAGCGCCGCCGAGAATGAGAGGAGTGCGAGACTTGGACATTTTGATTGATTTGTAGTTGTTTATTGTGAGGATGTGTATTGTTGTTGTGCTGTGTAGTAGAAGAGTTGAGTATGGAGTGACAAGATGCGGCGATGGATGAGGAGATGATGGCCGGGTATTTATTACAACGGAAAGGAAAGTAAGCTCTTGTCTACCTAGTTACCTCGGAGCTACCTCATAGGCAGGATGTTTCCCTTCCAAAGCAAAATTCCTTGGTAGTGCCCCTCTTCTTTCGTCAAATTTCCATGTGCTCATATGTGAACCTGGAAAGGATGGTTGCAAGTACATGACGTAACGAGGCGGGGAGACCAATTACTCGGATCATGATGGGTGATCATTGATGGCTGAACTGAAAGCGGATACGTACCGTAACCTTGGTGGACTGACTATGGACTTGAACAGGTGAGCAGGCCATTCATATTCTAAGATAAAGCATTATGGTGCTACAGTTGGTATATCATGACACTAATTCTAGTAGTAGTTTACATTGATCTTTAACAAAGTATGTAGCTATATATGATACAAGGTGCTCAGATACAGGCCACAATTGTAAGTGCTGGTAGCCATATGTATCTCAATTTACTCAAATTCTCAATGTCGTAATATGATTCACTTCTAGTCGCAGAATTAGATCAAGGCTTTTTGTTGATTGAACGTTCTGCGCTAAAGTGATGAGCTGCCGACGGAGCTGCACCTCATGGATTTCCTCCAGGGAACGGCCCCACCGTAAAGTACCCGACCCGCCGTAAATCGGCATTACATCATCGAACTTATTTCTTCCTGGCCTAAGCTGTGATGATGATCGATCATGAAACAAGACGGCTCAATTTTATTTTCAATTGAGTCTAAACTTTGAATTATTTAATCCTTCAGCTTTATGTCTAGGTGTAATGCCACTTGTTTATAGAGTCTTTAAGCCAAAATGCTGTATTATTAGCTTATGAAACTTTCCATTAAGAGTTTGCTATAATGATAGAACATCATTTTCAACACGGAAGCTGCCTCAGCTGAACGCCCCGCCACAGTATCCTAAAGCAGGTTGGAGCCCGTAACAGTCAGTAGCGCCTCCTCCAAGTTCACAACGCCATATTGTCTCTCCTATCCTGCTTTTTGACACGTCACTTTTTTCATCCTTTAGCTTTTCTTTAATCTCCGCGTTTTTCTAAGTGGCACTTTGACCACTCAGTGTCAGCTGTCTCCATTGTTGTCTGGAGACGCGGCTAAATAGCCTTTCACGTACCCTCACTCGTTCCAAACCTCATACGTAATTCATCTCCGCCATCATTGACTACCTAGACAAGCTCTCTCTTATCTGTGGCTGGGCAATCAGCCCTAGTCGGCACAGCTGCAATGCTGAGGATCAAAAGCTCGCGTCGTCCCGCGGGACTCAAGCCTACAGATTACGATCATGAAATTGCCCTAGTCGATCACGATGCCGCTGCGACGCCGACGGGGTCAGTTACGCCCGAACCCCATAGCATAACGAGATACTCAACAACTTCAAGATTGTTGAACTTGGAGGAAGAACACGAAGAACAACAGCAACCTCATCATACGCAAGATGGGGACCAGCAGGACCGATCGAATAAGAAACCCAACGATAGTCACGACAATGAACATGACGGTTCCCATACTGAGGGTGAAAACGAGACCGGTTCATCATCGAACCGCGTTGAGAATGGCCAGCCATCAACACCAAACCAAACAAGACCGTCAATTGAGGTCCAAGGTCAGTATGGCTTGAAATCAAATTTTAAAATCTTCTGACATGTCAGCAGAGCCAACACCTGACGCTTTTCATGGAAACCATCCACAGGTGAAACCAAAGAAACCTCACGTCGAACGTGAGACAGCGATAGACATTCTTTACGAGAACGAAAGGGGTGGCTTTCTCTGCGGTATTCCTTTGTTTTCTTCACAAGCTCTGGGTGGCCTTGATCCACCTGCTTGGAGTAAGTTGTCAAACCCAGACACGGCTTACCTTATCACAGAGATATTGACCTTTTTCATCAGCCAACGCTTACCACAAAGCTTCCCCGAGCAATATCCATAACGCGCAAGTTCCTGACCCTACATGGGAATGGGCGTGGCCTGAATGGCGGATCAATTATCAAAAGGGTGTGGATGAACACGGTTGGGAATATTCTTTTCACTTTTCAAAAAAGTTCTCCTGGCATAGTGGTAAATGGTGGAATTCGTTTGTTCGAAGACGTGCTTGGATTCGTAAGAGGGTACGAAAGAGACCGGAGGATGTGTCTGCCGATCCACACATGCTCAACGCGGATTACTTCACGATACGACCAGCCTCACACAAATCACCGAAGTCCCGCGCGAGTGTGATTAGCAGCCGCCTCAGTCGCTCTAGTATGAGCCAGATGTCGACTGTAGAAGCGGAGGAGAAACCTGCCGATATCGACAATGTAGACGACCTTATGCGTGCTCTTCGACAAGCGAGGATAGACCGGGAGAAGCTCGACGCTGTGGACAATTACATGGAGCATGCGACGGATCTCAAGAACCTTCAGCATGAGATGCATGAGATTATGTCATTATTTGTTTTTCAACAATCACGTCGCATATTGCTCAGCAGATTGATGGAGATTCATGACGAGACGACAGCCCAAATGAAGAAGACTAACACTTCTGAATTACGAGAACGAAACCAAGCATTGAAAGATGCTGTGCGTCACGCTGACGAAGAGGTTCGCAAGCTGGCCTACTGGAGCGATGTCAAGCAAATGACCGAGAGCGGCGAGGCGAAAGAGGCAGTGAGAGGGGATAAAGGATGGGACGAGAGTTGGGAAGGTGTCGACCAGAGCGGTGGCGCTCATCCAATGCGGGAAAAGGCAACGGTCAACGGTAAAAAGGAGGCATCGAAGACATGATTTAAACGAACGGTCTCCATACACAACGGGGTCAATCATGAGCGTTGTCAGTTGGTCAGCACTGATTGTTGTACTCGCTATTTATCTTGCTATACCCAAGAGTAAGAACAGGCACTGCGACGATCAAATGGCTGCTGAAGGGGAAGGGGAAGGGGAGGTTGATTTGTACTCAGACCTCATCGATCGAGAAGACAAGGGATTCCGGTATTTGAATTTTGTGATTAGCGAAGAAACATGGGTGTCTGATGGGTAACAGACAAGGCGTTATTGCATTGGTGCAGCCGACGGTCTGATGCTGGCAACTACGAGCCATTTGCTCGACTCTTGTAATACCTTTATGTTTACTATATACATGATTATCTTGGTTACCTCATTGACATGGAGTTACTTCATACACGGAATAAGTCAAGTACCTTGCCTGGTAAGGTATATCATTCAGGTACCCACGTGACGCAACGGTCCCTTATCACGATAACAGATAACACCCGTCCGCGCCAATCTTTTTTCCGCCATACTCGATCTACCTTAAGTGATAGCCAAGGGCCCAGCTCTCAACGAGGGGCCTCTCGAATTACGACAACTTCGACGATGCGTGACTTATAACAAATGTCCCTGGCGATCAAGTCAATATGGCGGGCTCGGTCGCGATGCTCTGCCTTCTCAGGACCATTCCGGAAATCGAGGGTCCCATTGCCCTCAAAGGGTTTAAATCCCTACATGGCTATCCGGTTCGAGTCGACGGAGGTGCAGACTGAAGGGACAAACCCGGCCGATTCCTCAGAAACAGCTCTTATTTCACTTCCCGAGAAATCCCTCGAAACGAGTGAGCAACCGCCTGAGCAGGTCATTGCCAACCTAGTTACCGACGATTCTCACGATTCTCGTAATCGATTCTTCAAAGATGCCTTCAAAATCGATGCGCCACGAGTGGCTGAAGACAAAGAAGCCATGAAGGCCTTTAAGCCTGTTATTGGAAAACCACTTCAATACCCAAACGAACAGGCGACCAAAGCGAGCATGCAGGAGCATAGGCGAGATGCACGACGACAAGCTGGCCTAGGTGTTGTCTGGAGCCACTTCAATAAAAAGATTCCGCAATGGATGGAGTGTTTTGGGCAGATGAAGCGTATAACACCTCAATGGAGCGAGAGAGCCAACATGTCCGCCGTAAGGATTGTCCTGCCCAAAACGTGGGATATCGAAGTCAACAACAAGAACCTCGAGTACGTCGACTCCGCAACCGGTGTGCTCCAGAAACTGCGGGCAGCGGTAGATCGTAATCCCTCTGCTATTGTGCTGCGTGGACAGAGCAAGATCTTGGTCAAGGTGGCTGATGAGATCGTACGGCATTGCAAAGAAGCTGAAATATATGAATTGGGAGAAGTAGCGACGTCGGATTACAAGACGAGACAACTGTGGCCAACCATTGAAAATGCTCCGAATGGAGGTGCCTCGCTTCCGAATGATCATAACGACAATATCTGGGTGCACAAGGAGTATCAGCCTCACTTTATTCATATGCCATACGAGCAGATTCCACGACCTCCCATATGGACACATGATAACTTCGAACATTACATCTCAACATTGTGCTACGGCAAAGTGCCACCTCATCTAGCAATCAGGTTTTATGGTCAGAGGCGTGCGAATGGAAGGTATATCGATACGGATGGCATTAGGATCAAGCTCATTGTTGATGCGTTTGAGGACCCTGCAGCAAGACCATTCATCACTGTACCTGTATTAAAAATGGCTATTTCCATGATGGCTTTCCGGGGTGGCCATCGTGCCTCTGCCAGCCGGCTTGTTCAGTTGGGCGAGGACCTTGGTATTCCAATGGATACCGATATTTACAACATCATGCTTGAAGGGTACACTCACAAGCGTGACCTTGGTTTCTTTTATGGCTTCCTTCGAAGAATGAAGGCGCGCTATCATCACCCCAACATTCGGACATGGCTCCTTTTCCTTCGACTGATCAGGGGTGAGGACGAAAGGAGACAGGTCATCGTGGCCATGTACCAACTGGGGATGTTCAATCATGCCACTACACGTCGTGGTATCGCGGATGTAATGGCTTCTCTCGATGCATATACTGCTTTTAAGTCTGGGAGATCTTTGAAGGGCTTCATGGCCGATCAGAACGAACGCTATGGTGAAGGTTGGCTAGCAATTGATGGTCTCAATGACATTGTCACTGAATTGCTCCGCTTCCATCGTCCAGAAGATCCTCGAATCGAAGACTGCAAGAAATTGGTCGACATTCATAACGAGTCAGGTCGCAGAGTCGAGCTCAAGACTATCAACATCTTCCTTAGCCACGCAGCCCAGTCGCGAGATTGGGATCTTGCTCTCTGGGCCATGTCACTCTTCAAAAATGCCGGCTGCGAACCTAACCAAGACACTTATGGTGCTCTCATATCGCTTGCCATCCGAACACGCTCATCGCATGCTCTTGGAACTGTCTACTTTTACGGTGTGCTTCATCGCCAGCTTAAGAGTGGCTCGAGACAGCTTCTAAGCCAAGTCCTCCTCCGCACGCACAATGACCTTTTTTGGAAAAAGTTAGAGCATCAGCCAGGGATTTTTCCTAGACAGGCCATCCCTGATCTTCTAGAGAACAGAATTCCTCGTCTCTGGGTTGTTATGTCCCGCATCGAGCGTATCATCCTCGACAAATGGGCAGGTTATGTACCCGTCAAACCCCTCGAATATGCCCTCGAACTCGCATATCGCTCTAACGACCAGCCCATGCACTTCCAGCTCCGCGCTGGCAAGCCTGTCCAAGTACAAGATCTTATCCTCAAGCTTCGCAGAGCTGATGGTCAACCTGGAAAAATCAATGTGCGTCTCAAAGGTCGCTTCGATCCGGCAAGCATGATTGAGGGTTGGGATGAGTCTTTGGCAGATCCAGATCAACAGGAGTTGCAGCAAACCGAAGAGCCTGACGACTGGCCTGATGACGACGACTATGATGATGATGATGATGATGATGCCCCAAAGCTTCTGTCGGCAGGGCCCGAGACGGACCCAGAATCACCCAACAATGGCCAGAATGGTCCTGCAGGAGGACCAGATGCCGCCGTTTCGTCTCAAGATGCCCTGAAGGAACTTCAGGATAAGCTCACTCAAGGTCGAAGAACACGCTAGACACGAGTGTTGTTGAACTTCTGCGACAAGCGTCACAAATGATGCCTATATAAACCATTTCCAACACCATTTATCAATTCATCCTGTATATTACAACTCCTTCTAGGATACCTATTAACTTACCTGTACTTCACGAGCATACCATGTACACTAGCAAAAAGAGCCTTTTAGAAAAAGGAGGAGAGGGACACCCAAAGAACAAGAGACAAATGGCAACTTTTGAGAATACTGCAAAACTATCACTTCACACACTAAGGTGGTCTACGCTCAGCCGTTGCCCCCTAGAATCAGTGCATTTGTTAACCCACAAGATACGAGTACCATATTTGAGAAATGACGATGAAAGATCATGGGATAGTATGGATATAAATGCTTCCCAACTCACATTTGATTAAACCGAGCCTACCGGTAAAGAACAACAATGGGCCGTCAGTTAGTGTCCTGTATATGCTATACTGTGTCTTAACCCTTCTAAAGCAATCCAATCATACTCGAGCATATAATCTCAGCCCTATGGGCAAAAGTTGGCATTTGCGACGGAAGATTGGAATGAGACATATGATCTCATGGCGAGTGAAGAAAATGGGGATCCCATGCGTGCGCAAACATAAAAAAAAAGGTTTCTCTCGCTCTTCTTTCTTTCTTTCTTTCCTTGTATCCACCTCAGCCCAGAACATGACATCCTTCCCGACTCTCGCTCTTCTCGTAATGCGCCTGGGCAAGTCGATGAAGAGCGCACGATCCAGATCCAGATTTGACACCAATACACCGACAAATTGAGATGCAAGACTTTGCATGAGAATATCAACACCTTCCTTTCGTACCGCCGTCTACCTCCTGCCCTTGAAACTTCCCGAAAGGCGGAATCCGAAAAACACGACCGGAGGTGCAAGGGAGACGCGACACCTGGGTTGAATTCACATACGTAACCCCTTATACTCATACCAGAACCTATTCTTCCTTCTTGATCTCCTGAGCACTAGCCTCCTTCTTCACCTCCTTTGCTGCGTCCTTGTCGGTAGGCTTCGTAACGGTTACATCGGCGGGTTTCGTATCGGCGGAAGCGTTATCGGCGGCGGCGGCGCCAGGGGCGGTTACAGGAACGGTGTCCTTCTCGGCGGATGAAGGGTTTTTGGTGACCTGACTGGCGAGGTCTTTGTCTTCGTCGGCGTTGTCAAACATCTCTGTATCATCTGAATCCGTAAGAACCTCAGTGCCATCGCCGAGGAAAATGATCCGGCCTCGGTACCCACCAACGCCAAAGCTTCGTCCCTTGTTTTCAGGATCCATCTCATAGCCACTGTCGCTATCTTCAAAGTTGTGGTGGACTCCAGGTCCTCGGAATTCGGCTGCCAATTTCAAGTCAGTCTGTGTCTTGGCAACCAACTTCGATCGCAAAACTGGGCCAATCCGTACCGTACTCAGGGGGAGCACATGGACCATCGCCGTTGGCGACCCGGCGGGCGATCTCCTCGTACCACTCCTCCTTGGTCTTTCCGTTGAGGAAGCCGATGATGACCATGGTCATGTTGTCGCAGCCAACGCCGCCAGTCTCAGAGTTAGAGGCAAGACAGTTGTCCATCATGTTCTCGCAAATCTTGTCGAGCTCCTGTTTGGCAGCGATGCCTCGTCGAACGAACTCAACCACGGCTTGGGAGGATTGGCAATCCCAGATACCTAAGCTAGTGAGTACTGTTATTCCCTCATCACTCGAGCCAACTTAGCTTACCATCACAAGCAATAACCAGGAACTCGTCCTCGTCTGTAAGATCATGTTGCTCAACGTCGGGGTAGGCGGTAACGATTTGGTTCTCAGGGGACAACTCAGCACTCTTCTTGAATTCAAAATCACCAATGGCACGCGAGAGGGCGAGATTTCCGTTCACTCGGCCGAAGTCGACAAAGCCACCGGCAGCTGTGATTCGGTTCTTCTCGTCTAACGGGGATGTCAGTATTATCGCTCGTCTTGCGTGAGTGATGTGACTGACTCTCGAGTTGGGGCTTGTGATCCTGAGATAAAGGCTTGGCACGACCCTTGATACCAAGAACACCCCTTGAATCACCAGCGTTGGCCTGAATTCACAAGTCAGCTTCTTGTTGAGATGTTACATGTCTTTCCCCGGCAGGAGTTGCAGAGCGAAGACAGACAGCATATGGGAACAAAGGCGGCAGGCGAACTAACAACATAGAGCTTGTTGCCAGCGATCAAGCTGACACAGGCTGTGCAACCGGAAACTTCTTCTTCGTACTTGGGGTCTGATGTTGGCAAAGCATGACACATTAGCATTTGTTATTTCAGAGACTGGGCGAAAACTGTGTGTTATCGACCTCGACGGAGAACAAGAGGACTGGGAGCTAGCGCATACCGTTGAGAATGGCGCGGTCTGTCGCGAGGAAACCGTCTTTCAAACCCTGAGCATAGTCACCAGACTTGAAGGTGTCCTGCTTAAAGATGATGTTGTGAATGTTTTGGCCGGTAAATAGTGCTACCTTGTCACCACCATGTCCGTCGAAAACACCGAAGAAGGACAGCTTGCTGGAGTGGGACTTGGCTGTGTCGAGGTCGAGCACTGCAGTGTGAGCATCCTCCATGCTAATACGCCAGCCTTGCATGGCCGAAACACCGTAGATGAGGCGCTCATCCTCACCCTTCTCCGAAGTCTGTAGGATAGAAAACAAGTGTTAGCGGGACTAGGTCTGACGACATTGCAGTAGGCGGAAACATCGGAGAAGCGGAGATCAATATGAAAGCGAGGCCGTAGGAAAGTAAAAAATCGCGAGAGCCAAAACAGTATCCTCAAAGTATCCAGTGGCCACTCCATATTCCTGACAAGGCTGACGATCAAGACGCGGTTGGTAGAATTGGTGTTGCGTGTGCTCCCGCGCCAGTGCTGAGTGAGGGGCTCATGACTGAGCAAGATTGCCCCTCTCGCGCCAGTTCCGAGTACTAATTCCAATGGCCAAATGCAAAACAAAAAAAAACCGAACAGAGCCGCGCAGATGATCGAGGTGAGTGGATAAAATTCAAAGGCACAAAACGCACCTTTTCGACAACGGGTTCCGACAGAGTCTGACCCATGGCTATAGATTTTATGGCCGGTTCGATCGAGAAAGCCTAGGCGTTGCTGGGACGAGACAAGACGGCGAACTGAAGAGAGAGAAGAGGAGAGGAGGGAGATCGACCGACGAGGGGTTGGCGGGGGGAAAGGGTCGTTAGAGGGGGGATGACGAGATAAGATCTCGACAAGAGAATTTCGGTTACTTGGTAAGAATATGAGGTACGAGTATGGAGGTATGAGGAAAAGAGAATATAGCAAAAGCAAAAGGCAGAAAGAAGATGAATGGGGTAGAATAGAAGACTACGATGCCGGCGCCGGGAGCGTGGTCAGTGGATTCACGCTTTCCTTCTGTTGATGCGGAAGAGGGAGATTTCGACGTGCGAGAGATGGATCTGGATGTGTGGATGTTGAGGTGAGGTCGGGCGGACGGCGTATGGCGGGGGGCTAGTGCTGTAAGCTTGCTGTATGATCGCTAGGCTTTAGTGGTGTTGAGCATCAGATTTGGAGCTCTCTAGGTGGGCAGTTGCCTAAACAGGCTTGAAAATCAAATGAGGCGGGGTATCGCAGGCATTGGATGAACCCTCGATTTATGCATTTTCTCGGGGGAGCTGGGAACTATAGCATCCATCCACGTATGACTTATTACTCCTCGAGGCATACTTCAGGAGTCTGTCTACCTGAGAGCTGAGGTACAGCTTGATATTAACATGTGCCAATCAAGATGTTTTCAACCATGATATCTCTCTCCTCCAACTGAAAGAGAGCTCAACTACTTTGGTCTTAGTACCATTCTAGTCCAAGGCAGGGGCGAATTCACTGAACTGTTCCTGTTCCTACATCATCAATCTGCTCCTCTACTAACTAACCCCTGTTCCCATAGGAATGGGACAGCCACTGACGGCCATTCTTTGTATCAAATAACTCGACGTGATACAATGACTTCACGTCAGTGGCTATGATGCACCCATACTATCACCCCGTCGATACACTAGTAAAATAAATTGAGCTTCTTGGAAGCGCCCACTGGATTAAAATCAGTTTGAGAGACAAGAAAAATTGCATATGTACGTCGTGTAAGTCTGGAAGAGTCCCGTCAGCCGCTGGCGCCTAAACAGTCCCCTCTCGTTCCTTTGTTTTTTTTTTGCTGTCACGCGTAAAAAATTTCCATATCGTCCTCGCCACTTCTAGCCGCGTGCGTGTGCTATCCATCGCTGTGCCACTGCCTGCTTTGAGTGGCTGTTAAGAATTACCTTGTTCAGAGCCTGATTTGATCGGATGTTACGCAAAAGCCTCAGATCAGGTCGCGTGCCCTTCCCTTGATGACGGTCCGGTCCGGCTCCAAAAATTTTGACATCCCAGTTTCTTAACCCCCATCCGTGCGAGATTGAGATACAGTATTGATTAACAGTAGGGCTGTGGCTGGCGGTTGTGGCTGATAACTCTTTCAATAAGAGAATGATGCTATTCCCGGAACTCAAGTTCTAGGAAGCTTAAAGAATCCGGTTTCATTCTCCAACTACCTAAGTTAAAATTCACATATTCCCTGCCTGGGCATTTTAATTGTATAAATACAAATCCTGGCATAACCTTTCAGTTCCAAGGCAATAGTGCCCAAGTGCGTAGAGTAAACATAATTTATACTATGGTAATGCCTAGCAATTTACCCTGTACCGGTTGGTTTTTGAATGCTATTTCCCTGATCCATCCTAACAGTATGCAAGGTAGTGACTTGGTGCTATTTCGAATACTGCTTTCACTAGTAAAAGATACACCTGAAGTTTGTCGTTTTATCAAACTCAATAAAATTACAATCGCTATCTGAAGCTTGTACTATATACATAAAATGCATGTTTTTACAACCAGCGTAGAGAACAATATCGACTTGTCATTACCCAAGCAACATAATCAGAAAACATGAACCATCAATCTATCAAAAGAATACTTAGCGCCAGGGTATCTCATGCTCCAATGTATACATCACCGATACACGACTTCGACTTGCTGTCCCACAACTCATAGAAAAGCATAACTGCCACCCTCTGACTTTCCCGAATCTTCTCGCCTCCAATTCACGGATGAGTTACCAACTGGCCTCGAATGCCTACTACCAGGAACACTAAGCGGATCGACGCTTAGGCGAGACAACTTGCTCATCGAATGCCCCAAGCCTTGCCGCAACGATGCTAATGAACCCCTGATACTGTTCTGGGCGTCGCCCCATTGACTTGGTGATATTAGCTCTGAACTTGCCCGCTCTCCAGGTTGTGCTCCATCACGACTCGAACTCATCGCCGTGCTTGGTCGGAGTGGATGGAATGGCGACTCATCCACGAGCTGGTGATATGACAAGTCTGTCGCATCGCGTTGGGACTCGTATACTCGCCAATTCTCTCCTGAGCCAAACGAGGGGTCACTGAAAAGTCCTCTGGGGGCCTCCAGATCATACCATGGCCTGTTACTTGGGTGGCTATCTTCGCCAAGCAGTTCTTGAGTGGATAGGCGTACTAGCTCTGGTCGTCTTAATGCTGGTAGACTTTGAGTTGCCCCTATTGATGGACCCTCACCATCAGCCATTGAAGGATGAGAACCCAGCACAACATCCGGTGCTCGCGTTGGTTGTCTAGTCAAGAGCCTTGGGCTTGACAGATGTGAAGATGCAAAGGCTAATGAGCTCTCATTGCCGCTTGTATAATAGTCAGAGCCCTGCTGGAACACTGCTCTTTGAGATTGGATACTAGGGAGGCCATTGAGTGAAGGGGCAGCTGCGTCATTACCCCCCATGAAAGATCTTCTTCTTGCGTCCGATAGCAGTACTGGCGGCGGTATCGATTGATTAGTTGACTGCGATAAGGTTGAGCTCGATCTTTGACTCCTCAAAGAGTCACGACTTGGCCGCCCTGCTGTCGCGGTTCCAACTGTGACCCAGGATCTTCTTTCGTCCTCACTGTTGGATGCACTGAGGGACCGAGATAGACTGCTGTTAGAGTCCCCAGCGACGAATCTTGGAGGAACAAGAGGTGTAGCCATGAACCCCAATGTTGGAGATGTCATGACCAGCGTTTCCGAGTCCATCTCAGAATGCGGCGTCCTTATTGGGCGGCGCTGTTGTTTCCCTACAGCTGCTATGCTTGCTATCTTATTGGCCTCCCGCATTGCTGTCGAGCCCCCATTGACGCGAAGGCTTTCAAGCACAGGTCCAGAGATCTTATGGCGGAACTTTGACGAGAGATATGTTTGTCGTTTTCGACGGCGTCGAAGAAGACAGCAAACAAGCAGCATCGACAGGAACATAACAACCAGAAGGGGCAGAAGAATCGCAAGGAGGAGCGTGCCAGTTGTCAGGCTCCCATCGGAATCTGACAACTGTGTATTAGGCTCCGAGGAAGTTTCGGTTGGTGCGACAGAAGTAGATGTGCCTGTAGATGTTGAGGAAGTGCGAGACTGAGTAGTTGAAGAAGATGATGACTCGAATGGTATCACGCTCAACTTTAGGATCTCAGTCTCCGTGTCGTCCAAAGTCTTTGATGAAGCAGTCACGGAGATGTTTATATCCTCCGAAGTCGACAATGGGATCTTCCCAGTGATGTTAAAATCATCAAGTTTGAGCCAATCCTTCTTCGGCTTCGTTGTAATTTGTAGGTCAATGTCATCTGGATCCCAAAAATAGGGTCGCAAATCAATATCGACATCCTTTCCCGCCTCGACCTCGATACTGTCGAAAGTTGAGCGAAAAAGGGTAGTGGAGACATTGACAGTGGCGTATATGTTGAGTGTATCTTGATATGAATCGCGGAGTGTGACTGTGAAGTTGGTTGAATGGTCACCTTTCCCAGGTGTACCCTCGATATCCCATGTTTTCTTATCCAGGGAAAGCCAACCTGGCATACCGTCTGTTGAAACATCAATCTCGTCGATCTTCACAGGTTTGTTATCGAGCTTTATGCTCTCTGCCAATCTACTGTATGCAAGCTTCTTGCCTCTGGTCGTGTTCAGAGTGATGTTAGGATTGTCTACACTGAGCTTGTGTCTACCCACGATGACAGAGAACGCAACTGACACAGCAGAGAACCCGACGATGTCTGAAGCGACAAGCCCAAAGTCAAAAGTTTGAGGAGGTTGAATAAGTGACTTAAAAGGAGGTGTCTTGCCACTGAATGTCAATGAGGCAGCATCGAACCTCATCCAAGCAGGTAAGGGACTGCCATCGCCGGAGGTCGCATAATAGTTGATCATGTTGGGTTCATATTCAAATGTGTCGGAATCAAAGGTGAAGCTAAACTCTGTCGAAGGATAAGATATAAGGGATGATGGCGGCGAGTAGTCGCCAAAATCTTCGATCTGCTCCAGTAAGGGTATTTTGACCGAAGGGGCTTTATTCCTCGAGACAACCAGAGTCGAACTGAGCAACGTCGAACCAGTATCATCTTTAGCAATGACTTCGATCGTCTGGCCCACCACATCACCGCTGGGAACAGTGTCTTCGGTTGGCGTGCCGTAAAGACGGCGATCTTTGCTATCGATGGAAATCCATTTTGGCGCATCCCCAAGCGAATATGAGATTTTGGAGTCTGATCGAAACGTATATCGAGAAAAGATGTAAGAGAAGGGTTCGTCTACCCGAGCTACTGGTGGTAACTGAGAGTTTATCGGGTAATCTATCGTCGGCTGAGAACTTGTGAGTCCGAAGATGGTAAGGAGGAGAACAGCGAGTATGATGGAAGTCATCATGGTATGACAATACACTGTTCAGTGTTGAAGTACGAATTAAACAACATGAAACGCCATCCAGGTGAAATAGGAACGCACTGGATAGAGACGAAAGGATGGAAGAAAGAGGATCGAGAATTGGCAAGGCCGGGAGACAGACGAACGTATGAAGGCATATTGTGAATGACATGTTGATGGCTGGTAAGCTGAAGACTCGAGCTAGAGGAATACTGCACCCTTCATTCCTGTATAGCTTCTCCACTAGACTTCTTGCACCACGGGAGAAAATTGGTAGTAATGGTCAATTAAGGGAACCGTTGAACCTATTTGCCCATTTCAGGAGGAGGCAAGATGTCTCAGTTTGGAGCTCCCCGTGAGATGGAGAGACATTGACATATGGCGAGGATAATCAAAAGAGCGGTACTACAGGTAGATACAGCTCTGGCCGCATTCCTTTGCAAGGCCTGGCAGCTCAGAAAGGCGGGTGAGACATCGTAGCCACTCGGCATGACGATAAAAAGCTCGTCATGGTAGTCTTGAGGATTGACAGGATAGTGTCATCATCAGAGCTACTCAAGGAAGGCTGGAGAGGGAGAGTCAATAATTGGCAATGGTGTTATTGAAAGAGCCTATATTGGCTATGAAATCCTAAGACGTCTCCCTTGGACCATCAAATCCAGCATAACCATCGAGTATTGAGTTTATTATCTTGGACATTCCCTAGGAGTTGTCAATCTGATGTAACATGGATTGAACACCACCTACATGTATCTATCAGTTTTCTTATGTACACTCACTCAACTGAAAGGCAGCTGTGGATCACTCGCGATTTCTCGTCATGAAGGACAACTCGGCGAATTTATTTGTGGAGGAGCTTTGGGAGGGTTTAGTCGTTATCGCCAGTCCCGCAATGCCTTTAACGAGCCAATCGCTCAACTGTTTGAATGACTCTATTTAAGCGGAGGTTGCGGCGCACCCTTTGATCGAAAAAAGAATAAAAATAAAAAGGGTCCATTTGAGTCTGGATCGCACACGTATGCAAGTGGAAAAAAGAGCAGTCAGTCGGCCTAAGTTGAAGAGGCAAAAGAGGAGCAGTCAAGCAGGAAGTGATGCCATAGGTCGACGATAAAGAAAAAGTCGGCAGGTGACACAGGGCAATTGTGCTTTCCACAGATAACTCGGTAGAAGCCTATCTCATTCTAGGTTAGCAGGCGCAAGAAGGAGTAACCTACCTGAAGGGCCAGAGATAGCAGAGCCATAGAAAGTTGTGAATCCTTTTACTTCACTTGAATAGAACCATCGTCTTCACCTCCATTTACTTGCAGGGCAGCGCCTCTCATGCTCCACTGCATCCTATCCCTTGAACCCTCAACACCATCCCTTGGAGCTCTTACACTAGTCGCGATAGTTTCAACTATTGCACGAATATTTCTTCCGCCCTCCGCTGAAGCCGAAGAACTCAACTCAAAAGGAAGAACAGCAACTCGGCTTTCGCAATGAGCAGTCCACCGTCGTCCCCCTTGATGGACCCGGTCACCATCAGTGAGGACATTGCTCCATTGCCGTCCTTCAAGGCCAGTGGTGTCGCGACTGTCGATTTCGATGGTGTCCTCTCCAGTCCGCTCAAGGTGCACGAAGATGTCCGATCTGGTTGTGGTGGGCAAACGTGGCCCGCCGGAATGCTTCTCGGCAGGCATATGCTGCGTTACCACAAAGACCGACTTGCTGACGCTCGGATGTGAGTTTCGCGCTCTGACTTTGGCTTCGATACTGTTATCACATGCATGTGACTTGGAATAGGCCCTCTGTTCCGCCTGCATAGTCTAGACAGTGTGAGTATAATGAAAGACGGAGTAGACTTGCTGACTCGCTGGTCTAGATTGGAACTTGGAGCTGGCGGCGGTCTCATCGGTCTTGCCGTCGCCTTAGAATGTCAGCCTCGAAGTCAGTTGCTAGTGACGGACCAATTGGAGATGTATGAGCTGATGCAGCACAACATCGAGCTGAATAGCTTACAAGACAAAGCTAAGGCTATGGTGCTCAACTGGTGAGTGCATTCGAATGTGTTGTCATGTGTAACTTCCTACACCACGAAATCAATTACTTGATCAGATGAAAGCAAGCCGCCAAGCTGACATGGCCTGTTCATGTAGGGGCGAAGATTTGCCAGCTGCTGTGCTGGAGCAAAAGCCAGATGTGATATTGGCTGGCGAGTGCGTCTATTTCGAACCTGCATTCCCTCTCCTGATGTCTACACTGAAGGCCCTATTGGAGCTTAACCCTGCAGCGGTCGTGTACTTCTGTTTCAAGAAGAGGAGACGCGCGGACATGAACTTTGTCAAAATGGCTAAGAAAGCGTTCAAGGTCGAAGAAATATTCGACGAGGACAGGCCTGTTTTCCAGCGCCAGGGTCTTTTTCTCTTTTCTTTCACCAGCCGCTCAAGCACAAGCCAAACGAAAGCCACGAAAACCCAAAATCAACTTCACCTGTTAAGATGATGAACAAATGATGAACAAATGTTAAGGAGTGCTTTGTCTATACAACATCTTTATTGGCATGCACCTGGAAAATATCCATGCATATTGAGTCCTCGTGCGGAGATCCGACTGGATCCTTTCATGAGGGAAACATAATGACGCTGACAGGACTGCATAGCAAGTCTGACCAACAGACTTCAATGTAACATTGCCAAAGGGTTTCTCGAGGGTTTCAATGATAGTCCGCATCACGTATTACTTTAATATTGATATAATGGAGCTATATGGCCCCCAAACTGTTGACTTTCCAACTGATTCGACGGTTTGGAAGACGTTGAGAAAATATGCAAAGCACCCACATTTCGTTGCTGACCTTTCTCCCCGCGACATGTGTCTCAACGTCGTGTATTGTCTTTGTCGAAACAAGACACTGTGAAAGCTGGACCAATGAGAGTTATATTTAGCAATGGAGACAAAGCCGCTGTAAGCTTTGAGAGCGAACGTAGGGTTTGTGCAAGCCAGCTAAAAGGCTTCGCACGTTTCTTGGAAGATTTCAAGCACACCGCAAGATTCTGATCACATCGCATCACAATGAAAGTGCATATACAGTATGTTCACACATATAACGAAGAAAAGAGAATAAGGACTTGAAGCCCGACTAACGAAGTGTGAACGTCACGCATGCATTGGCGCCAAATATTATGCCGAACGATGCAGCGAGAGAAGGCGGCAAAGAAGACCTTTTTTTTTTCCCCCTCACACCACCGATTCTATGGTGCTTCTCAGATTTCGTCGACTGCTCTGTTGCTGCAAGCCATGTAAGCCGTTGGGTTGTTTAGTGGATGAAGTGGCACCCAGAGTTACCGTTGTCCTGAACCCGGGAAGAAATGGGTCTTGTTTCAACTTGGCGTATGGCTTCCTCCACACCTCCCGGATGCACGTTGACTCGTTGAGTGCTTTCAAGCCTCTCAAGCCTCCGCGTTTCGGGCCAGGCACAGGGCGCCAGCGGACAAGACAACTCAGACATCAATTTACCTTCTCCCTTCCCACCAAGTGTCAGATGTTCCTTGTTTTGTCGCTCCGCAGACCTCCCGCCATCGTCAGGCACATTCAGACTGTCATTGGCTGCCTCTTAGCCTGACAGGATCTAACTCGGAAGCTGACGACAGGGCGGCCCCTTGCAGATTGGCCAATCAAAATTCCTTGGCAAGAAAACATGCCTTGAGTCGGACCATTGGCCTGCGTGCGTGCTCTGTAAAGGTTGCGAGGTATCTGAGAAGACCAAGTTGCTCAGCGACATGACTCTGATAATTTCGTTGATGACCTCAATCACTGCACTGTATTGAGCTGACGTGGCTCGCTGTACGTGAGTCGCGGTTCTCCGCAAACACACTCTTAGTTGAGGCAGCTAGCTGACTGAGGACGGGTTTTGGACGGTTTGAACGAGGAGGCTGGCGATCAACTTTGCAGCACAATATGATGAAGGCCCCTTGATGGTACCACGGTACCCCTGAAAGGTGTCAGGGTTAATTTTGGCTTTCCTTGTCCTCTCCGCAGGCCTCCTTCTCAGGCTGTGTAGCGCTCTGGCTTTTTCTTCCGTAGCTGTTAGGGCAGACTGCTTGCATGGTTCAGGGAAGTGTTTTATGGCTGGCTCCAGCAGATCCCAATGGACCAGTGAAAACCTCCTGAGGAGCAAAAGAGATGGTAGCTTGCCACGTCCGTGCTGTGGGCCGTTTTGTCGCTACCATCCTTCTCGGAACCAGGCCAGGCACGAGAAAGACTGGCTGGAATTGGGTGGGTGGGCTATGCTGCTGGGTGGATTTCTTTGGAAAAAACCACGCGCGGCCAGGCCCCCCCCAAAGCGGAACTTCCTCAGCTGCTGCTACCGGGGATGAATCCGGTACGACGCGGCCTGCGGTTCTTTTGCTTACAGTTGCGGTACCATTGACTCACAAGTTCCAGTGGGTTGTTGCTTGCGGATACAGTTACAGTGCTGGTTATGGATGGCACACCTCACTCTTCGGTACCTGACTAGGAGTAAGGTACTAGTCTAAAGCCAAGTCTTTTAAGAGCTAGCATAATGAGCCAGCGCCTTCTTTTACGGCGAGGCGTAGTATTAAAGGAAGGGTCGGTTCCTCCCCTTGTTTCGTTTCTTCACCCACGATCTCTTCGAGTTCAAACACCACTCATTCCCACCTGAGCACTGAGCAGGACTCTCTCTCTCACGCACACATTCCCTCAAACGACGTTCAACGTCCATTCATTCAATTCAGCTTTTTGAATAGATTCATTCCTGTGGAATAGAATCTAGCCATCCTTCCTTTGCCTAGCAATCCATCGCGTTGAGATACCCTTTCGTCTTCACATTAGACGTATCACAGCTACAGCCACTCCTTGGTTGAAACAACAGAACTCAAAACAACAATAACACCAAACTATCCATATATCAACATGAAGTCCTTCACTTTTGCTTCTGCCTTTCTCGCCGCTGTGGTCGTCGCCCAGCCCCATGGCAACCCTCACGGAAACCACCACCGCCGTCATCACCAGAACGACAAGCGCGAGATAGTCACCGAGGTTGAGTGGGTGACTGAGATTGAATACGTCACCAAGATGGTTGATGCCACTACCACCGTCTGGGTCCGACCTGAGGCCGAGCCTACTACTGCTCCTCAGCCTGAGACTACCCAGCCTGCTCCTAAGAAGGTTGCTCCCAAGAAGGAGAAGAAGCCTGCTCCTCCTCCCGCCCCTACCACTACTCTGGCCACCAGCGTCTACACTCCTCCCCCTCCTGAGCCAACCACTGAGGCCGAGGCCGCTCCCGAGCCTACCTCTCAATACGTCGCTCCCGTTAAG